>KZ302058.1:6736-82847 GCA_002554575.1 Amanita thiersii Skay4041 | reverse complement strand
TGATATTCATAGAATATCCGCAGTCTATCTCCAGGGAGTCCATGGCTAGACTCTTGACACGTGGCAACACGTGGCTAGCTATAATTAGATGTAACTATTAATAACTATCTACGGTCCGATACTTTAGCGCCTTATGGGCGGCTATTCTAACATCCGTATTTGAGTGGGTTACGAAAAGTTATGAAAAGGGTTTGTAATATGTGTTTCATTTCTTTTGGAAGGTCTATGGTAGCTTTTACCCAGAAGTGTCGGATGGGTAAGTAAAGACGAAGGTACGTCAGCCGAGCAGGACAGGTCTGGGTGACCGGATTTTTATGCCGTCCACCGTGACGACTGAAATGTCTTGAGATGTACGCATCCGAGTCATTAGTGATTTACTGTATGATGTACTACTAGTAGTATAGTGGTGCGGAAATATTAATTAATTGGATTTACAAAAAGTCTTTGTTTGCTTCTATTTATTCCCTGAATGGTTTCCAATTATTGGTGTTCAAGTTGCCCCAGGCCACTTTACTAGGGCATTGCAAGTGACAATAACTCACGGAACGCGATGCAAATGCAAGTGATAGTACTCGAATTCAGACGCTGGAAAGTTAATTGACCGTACATTCAACACTGAACCAACCGCTGACTTTCCCACCTCAAAACAACCTTGAAGTTCGATTGTTGGGAGTTTGGAACTGGTACGTTTCAACGATATATGATTCACCAACTACTTAAACTGATTGTGGAGTGATCAGGTCTTGGAAGGACAGGCGGTTAAGTTCTTTGTTGGGATTCAAGTTCACCGCCCTTCAATGACACCACTTACAGTCCACCTCACTTACCAACACTGAGACCCTTTCTTGTCAGTTCATCCATTCTTCTACCCCCTTTTCAACAATCCACACAAGACAACGACTCAGAATTTAATGCTCTCCATGTTTGCTCGACGTGGTACGTTGTGTTACATTTGAACATTTCCTCCAGGCAAGCGTCAGAAGCAGAACGTTACTAGTAACTAGAAAGACTTGGGAGAGTTGGGAGTCGCAGATCCCATGATGGTATTTACTCCCGCCCGTGCTTGTTCCCATCGAACAGAAGTATTACAGCTATGGCCAGTGCTACAAGAGCTCCGCATCAAGAAAATACAATACAGCCAATCCTCACTGACCATCCTGACTCGTGGTAGCTCAATCATCAAATACTCTTGGCCAACTTACTTGCCAACTGTACCTGGTTTGAGATCATGTAGTTCACTTGGTTCTTCAAATTTATCGCCCTTTGACCACACCACGCGCACCGCAGCTCTTCCATCATCTCCTCCATCCGCGCTTCCCATTTTGTCAGTCCCACCGCCCCCATCTCTAAAATCTTCGCACAAAGGCGGTTCCAACGATCACACTCTGTCGACCCCCCTTTATGCTTGACCGGCGCTGTCACTGTCGACAGACTGTGGTATATCTTGAACCACGGCTCTCGATATAGTATCTTTTTCATCAGTATTGGATGAACGGATGATGGGGGGAAATTTGTTAAAATATACCCACCCAGAGCAAGAAATACCTCGCTCCCAAAGCTTCACGTGCTTCTTTAGCATCCCACGTCAATGTCATCGGAGCCGTCTTGTCAAGCAGCTCAGGATATCCATGCTTTGCCGCATATACAAATACCTGCTTTGGGTATGACTCTGCTAGGCGGCTAAAAAAAACATAAAGAAAAGGAGAGAACCATCATTTTCCGTCACATTTCCGTCGAAAAAGGCAAGAACCCTCTCAAACTCTGGCCGCCAACACGAATGAGGAAACAAATTAAAACATAACTCACCACATATTCAACCTACAAATTTCCATTGCGGTGTACACCATATACTTCTGCACCGCCTCTGCAAGGGCTATGACAACCATGTTAGAGCAGCGTGAGAGGTCCTGCTGGCGTTGGTTGTGAAGGCATTTGAGGAGCAGCTCCAGCACTGCGCCTGACTCTGTGAGGCACACCGGGTCCGCAGTCGAAGCAGGTGAGGAGGTCGCCAGCGAGGCAGGTGGGAATCCGCAACTGAACTTGTCTAGATTGGCGGTGTGCCCACCAAAGACTTTGTTGTCGCTTGATTTAAGAATAACGTCTACGGGAAGGTCGCATTCTGGGACTGGAAAGATTGCAGTGTAGTATCAGTGGTGGTGGAATCGAAAACTCTTGTGCGACATAATAGAATGCTTTTGCTTACCTGGACAAGGAGTGGACTCCATTCTTATTCTAGTGACGAAGTATGGTTACAGATTCAAACCCAATGGATGGTTGGTGTGTTAGTAAGTACTCGAAGGGGAAAGCCTTCTACTATCAGCTTGCATCACTTTTTCATGCATCACCTTGCGTGCGCGGTGCGTCTGGCAGTCTGCTCTGCGGATATCATGTGATCTGTCAAAAAGAAGCAAAGTGAAACCTCATGTCGTGTACCATCAAGAAACTAACGCCGGTGAGTTCACGAGCAAGTCACAAACTTTGATTCGGACGTGACAAATACGTCCGTGTATCACTCTAGAGAGGATCATGAATACCAGCTCGAGCCCGATTGCAGTTGCGACAGTAGGAATGAAAAATGATAAACAACTGCAACTGTGATATCGCTAGTATACTTACGCCAAACAAAAGAGCAAATTTGGCGAGACGCGAATAAAAACAAGCACAGAACAGAAACCAACCAAATCGGGCACAACAAGCCCTTTGACAACCAAACCTCACTCAAGAAACTCGTCAAATATTCACATGTCAAATTCTCATAACAGATGCACCGAATATTTCTCTCCCACCTCCACAAGGTCTATGAACACTGCAATTGGACAACTCATCAAATCAGGCGGGCGTTGATTGTTGATGCACCTCCTCAACCGAGATAAAGGACTCGCTATTACATTCGAAACGAAAAAATAGCAAATAGCAGAGCAATAAAGCAGTAGCGAGACGAAACGAAGATGATACAGACACAGACACAATCGCACACCCACGACTCTCCAACCTTAAAGACCCTTTATCAACTCACTGGCTGATGGTAGGTTCATGATTGCTCTTTCCACGTTGCTCTGCAAGTTTGACGCCCTTTGACGACACCATTTACAGTCCACCTTACTCACCAATAATGGAATCTGTTCCTTCCACCTCATTAGCCCTCTCACTCCCATCTCAACAATCTGGACAAGAAAGCGATCCCAATGCCCACACTCCTTCACACCCCTTTTACGTTTGACCGGTGCTGTCAGACTCGGCAGATTGTGGTACAGCGTGAACCATTCCTCCCGGTAGAGCACCTAATCTGTTATCTGTACTGATGTAAGAAAGATGGCTGCCACTGGCAGACATCGGAATTACTATACTCACCCAAATCGCAAAACCATTCACACCCAATGCTTTACATGCCGTTTTTGTGTCCCAGGTCAGTGTCATTGGGGCCGTCTTATCTAACAGCTCAGAGTAGCCGTGTTTCAATGCATAGGCAAATACTTCTTTTGGACGAATATCTGCCAACCGGCTGAAGCCCAGAAACGAAAACACATTATTATCTGAATCGCCCGTCCCTTAAAGGACTCACAACATATGCAACCTACAAACCTCCATTGCAGGATGGACCAAATACTTCTCTGCCGCCTCTGCAAGTGCCGTGATTACGTTGGATGGGTAACCTAACAGATTCTGTTGGGGCCTGTTATGCATGAACCCGAGCAGCACCTCTAGCACATCGGCTGTTTCCGTGAGACACACAGAGTCCGCTGCAAATGAGGGCGAGGAGGCAGTGAGAGAAGCAGGTGGGAAGCCACAGCTGAACATTTCCAAGTTACCAGCATGCGCACCCAAGATTTTTCCATCACTCGATTGGAGAACAACGTCAACAGGCAGATCGCAATCCAGGACTGGCGACGGCGTAGGACGAAGGTCAGGTGAGAGATCAAGTCATTCAAACGCTGCTTGCCTGGGCAATTTGCAGTAGATTCCATCCTTTGTGTTAGTGGTGAAAGTCCGAAGTCCGAGATGGGTGGGTCCCCGGTCCGAGTCCTTAGGCCTTAGTACCCAGCCGTTTGCTTATGTTGTGGCACATGAGACATTTCTTTGCCCACGCACATAGTGAGACAATAATGTCATCCGCGAATTCATAGGCAGATCATTGAGGCCCTCGTAATGGTTCTATACCTGGTGCTCAGGCATGTCGGGCCATTATCCTCGAAGTGATTGACTAGGCTAGCTGGGTCTCTTTGGAGGGTGTAGAATTTGTCAAAACCCCTCAAATGAATGGACCCGATGCTGTACCACTGAAACGATGTCATCTATGCTGCATTTGAGGACCAGCTGACCCTCTGACCTTTTATCACTGTCCTAGCACCTCCGTTTAGAAGAGATAAGCTTTATCAACACTAATACCCCATTATGAGCTCCCCATTTATTGCGATTAAAGAAGGGAAAAACACCACAAATACAATAAAAATCTCGGACTTCCACAAGCTCATGAACACTGCAATCGATGATTAGATAGATTAGGCCGCTGATCGTTCATGCACCTCGTTAAAAGACTCTTTAGCTAACACACGCGCCTTACTGTACATTCAAAACAAAAATAACGAAGCAATAAACTTGAGGTGAGACGAGACGAAGATGATACAAATACAGACACCATAGCATGTCCACAACTCTTCAGCTTCAAACATCCTTCGCCAAGTGACTGGCTGATGGCAGGCTCATAATCTCCGATGCCACGTTTCTCTCCAAGTGTGACGCCCTTGGCCTACACCACTTACAGTCCACCTCACTTACCAACGCTGGAATCCGTTCCTGCCACTCCATCAGTCCGTCCACTCCCATCTCGACAATCTTTGCAAAAAATTTATCCCAATGTTCACACTGCTCCAACCCCCCTTTATGTTTGATTGATGACGACAGGTGTGGCAGATTGTGGTAGAGCGTGAGCCAACCCTCCCGATAGAGTACCTAATGTGATAGTTGCACCGATGTCAGAGAAGATGGATGCTGCACATCGAAGTATTCACCCAGATTGCAAAAATGCGGTCGCACAATCTTTTATACGCTGTTTTAGCGTCCCAGGTCAGCGTCATTGGTGCCGTCTTATCTAGCAGCTCAGAGTAGTTATGTTTCGATGCATAGACAAACACCTCTTTTGGATGAGTATTGGCCAATCGGCTAAAGATCAGATATAAAAAAAACGCGTCATCATCTGATTTACCTGTCTCTTGAAGAAGGGTTCCATCCCTGATCCCAACACCCACAACAAAATAAAATGAAAGGAGTACTCACAACATATGCAACCTACAAATCTCCATTGCGGGATGCACCATGTACTTCCCTGCTGCCTCCGCAAGTGCCATGATCATTTTGGACTTGTAACCAAACATATCCGGCTGAGGCTGGTTGTGCATGAACCCGAGGAGCACCTCCAGCACATCAGCCGTCTCAGTGAGGCACACCGGGTCTGCTACAGACGATGGCGAGGAGGCAGCGAAAGAAGCAGGTGGGAAGCCACAGCTGAACATTTCTAGGTTAACAGCGTGCGCGCCCAAGATTTTTTCATCGCTCGATTTGAGAATAACGTCAACAGGAAGATTGCAATCTAGGACTAGCGATAGCGTATGATGCAAATGGGAGGGTTGGTTGAATCAAGACACTCAAACTAGGAGACAACAGTCTTAGGTATAATGCTGCTTGCCTGGACAATTTGGAGTGGATTCCATACTTTCGCTGATAAGATGGTCGACCCAGGCCCTTTTTATGTTGTGGCGCATGAGACATTCTTTGCGTAGGCCCCAATTGAGCAGAGTGCACGGTTCAAGTGGTTCGTGCCCTCCATACTAGTGAGACAATGATCTCATAAGTGAGTTCATAGGCAGATATAATTAACGGCCAGTTCACCACTGAATGCGCGCGTCCTGCCCATTATGATTCGCGAAGCAATTGTGGCGACAAGACTCGGAGTTTTCATAAAAAGAGCAAATTCATTATTTACATCTGTTTGTTCCCTTTCCCACCTCAAACAGCCATCTTCCACGCACTGGCGGGTGGCAGGTTCCCAAGCTCCCTTTCCACTTGGCTCTTCAGGTGCGCGGCCCTTCGACGACACCACTTACAGTCTACCTCACTTACCAGCACTGAAACCCTGTCTTTCCAGTTCATCAACCCCTCAATTCCCATCTCACCAATCCGCCCAAGGAAGCGGATCCATTGCGCACACTCCACTTTAACGTCTTCGTGCAAGACTGGTACGTCCAGACGTGGCAAGTTTTGGGATATCTTGAGCCATTTCTCCCGGTAGAGCGTCTAAGTATGCCAGGTGTATCGATGTCAGGAAGATGGGACACTGGATACAGAAAGACTTACCCAGAGCGCAAAATTTGTCGCCCCCAATGCTTCACATGCTGTTTCTGCGTCCCAGTTCAATGTCATCGGAGCCGTCTTATTGAGCACCTCGTGGTAACCATGTTGCGATGCATACACAAATGCGTCCTTCGGAAAATCATCCGACATCCGGCTAAAAAGTACACAAAAAGGTTTATCATCATTACCGCTCCCTTCTAAGAGAAAAACGCCCTCTCCACCCTTGATGCACACCCAAAAACAAATATAAAATCAAAAGGAGAACTTACAACATATGCAACCTACAAATTTCCATTGCGGAATACACCACGTATTTCTCCGCCGCCTCGGCAAGGCTCATGACCACGTCGGACCCATACCCAAATAAATCTGGCTGGCGTTGTCTGTGCATGAATCCGAGAAGCAAATGCAGTACTTCGGCCGTCTCGGTCATGCACACTGGGTTCGACGTAGACGATGACGAGGCAGTGCGAGAATCAAGTGGGAAGCCGCAGCTGAATATCTCTAGGTTGGCAGCATGCGTACCGATGATTTGTTGATCACTCGATTTCAGAACGACGTCGACGGGGAGATCGCAACCTTGCACTGAGATGGGTGGAATGAGAGTTGAATCAAGACATTAACACCGATGTAATGATGGCTTACCTGGGCAACTTGCATTGGAACCCATTTCTGGTTTTAGTGATCACGTAGTCGGTTAAGGTGGTTGAGTTGCTGGGGTGGGGATGGGTTAAAACTTGACTTTTTATCATTGTAGCGCGCGTGTGAAATCCGCAACGAGCACAACAAACGGCAGCAAGAACATCACTGAACCGCAGCATTATTTACAAGTTAAACACTCGGCGTCGTTTTTCCTGACAGGTCTCAAAGCCTATGTGAAACAATATAATAATAATTCCTGGTTATTTCGTACAATATCGTACAAAAAACTCAATGAACCGCAGCATTAGTTGCTTCTGTTCGTTCCCACAGAACGGCCCGGCCTTCGCGATTGGTTTCTCAACATGCCTCGCTTCTCAATGCCGGCATAGATGCGCAGTGATGGAGGTAGAGGTTTTTTATCTAACGATGGTGCCGATAGATACTGCTACATGCCTTTTGCACGTTTTTTTATCTACTTTGATAAAGTTACGGCACCGATACGCCTCAGTACTCATTCACACGCTGAGAAAAAAAAACAGAGTGGTTGCGCGCATTCGTACTGTAACATAACACACAAAACAAGGGAGCGCTCCCAAATAAGAAACTTGTAAGATAAAAGGTTTAATAGATGAAAACATATCAAAGTAGAATATGAAAATCAGTAGAAGACACCTAAAGGTCGAGTAGTGGAGTTAGCGCGAACGAAAGGGACTGAAATAGAAGCAATCAAAATTCCCACCTTCTCAAGCTGTCGAATATAAGAGGTTGTACTGCGGAATTTTATCAAAGATTAGAAACACACGCGGACCACTCCCAATCCTGAAATCCATGCAAAAATCAACTATAACATATATTCAACATATCAAGTACACTCTTATAGTCTACGAATATGACTATTGCTTGGGGGCTTCAGGCGTCTTGAAGGTCCACCAGTTGCGTTGATCAGTCGCACCAGTAGAAAGGATGATCTAGGGGAGAGGAAAACTTGTTAGCCAGTACCTCCCATGTCGTTTCATCAAATACTTACGGGACTTCCATCCTGATCGTCCGGAAGGTGCCAGAACAGACGGCTGTCCGTGGTGGCGATCCTGAAGAATATTTGTTCAGTATCGAAACTGATTACAATATATATCCATCCACATACGTGTATTTACCAGGAACACTGGTCTCGACGATATCGTATTGCTGAGAGGCACCCCTGCCTTCAACAGGATCTTCCGTCTGGGCACGGACACCAGTGTTGGCATATCGCTCCGCACTGACATTCTTTATGCTGTAGAAGTTTCCTTCGGCGGTGACCTTCCACTATTCCAACAAATGTCAATCAGTGTAGCACGGGTATGTGTGAGTGAGGACGATAACATACCTGCTGCTTTGTGTCCTTCGGGTCGAGCTTGGTGGTGGCGGACACGACAGGGGTGCCGTCATTTTTGTCCTTGAGGAGGGCAGCCTTGTTCTGCCTGACGTTCACAATGAAGTAGGTGGCGGGGACGAGGGGCATTGTAGATGAGAGTAGGTGACTGTGTGTAGCTTGGACTAGTGAAGAGAACGGATTGAAGGCAGAGAGTTTTATACCTCTAGATTGTTTTGGATTCGAATGAATATGGTAGTCCTTGTAAAACCACCAAAGATTGACCATTGACAGGGGCAATATTGCCATAAGATGATGACATCAGGCTGACTGTCAATAGCCAGGAAGGTGATAATTCTTATCACGGAGATTGATTATTGAACGCTGCTGAGTAATCTGTTTTGGCCCTCAGGATAGTGAGAATGAAAAAGTCTGTACAAGGTCTGGTCTGTCCTTTCGCCAACAATGCTGTGATATAAACATCGTAGAGCTGCGGCGAGCAATTGGAGTTCAACGTAGCTGCAAGGTGATACCATTCAAAAAGCGTTTGATCGAGATCATCGTAGAACTTGTTGGCCATATAGCATTCAGGGTATGTGTCGTAGAAGTGGCAGTACAAAGATCGTTCCCTGATTTCCAGAAACGATACTGTATGTCATGATCATGTACGAAGCAAGGTAACGTAGGAATGCATCAGAGTCAATACTCGGGAATTGAACTGTCCGGTGGGAAATCGCACCTGAGAAATACAACAACTGAGCTGTAATTGGCCATGGCCATAGACACCACATTGTGCGGGGAAAATACGCGGGAAAACGGCTCGAGATAAAGTTGGGCAGGATGCTCATTCATCGTGCGAAATTCTTAGTGTCAATCTTCCGGAGAACATCAATAGCCGGAAGGTCGATCATCTCCAATACATGCCAAGCCAAGATAATCAACCAATCAGAGGAGCACTTGGGCGCGCTTTCACTTCTGGACGTCCACTAGCATTCATTTGGTTGTCGCGGTAGCAGCGCATGTAGAGGCTGTAAGAGAAAAAGGTCGTGGCGAGCTGCGCGGGAGCAGGATGGTCCTCCCACACCAAGAGCTCGGCAAATCTGGATAAATCTACTGCACAATTATCTCGAGAAAGATTGTGGGAGGAGAGCGAGCTGGTGCGCTCAACGCCCCTGGGCCGCCCTCGAACCGGTCCATCCGGGCGCTATAGTATGTCCATAGAAGATCATCTACGATATGTGTTGAAACATGGCCTAGAATACCACAAGCTCACGGCTATAACCGTTCATATACCCTTGACTGGAAACTCAACGAAACACGAGAAGCGTTAGGGCTGGTTAATTGCACGATATACCAAGCATAATGTCGAAGTTGCAAGTTCGGACACGGAGAAGTTATTTCGAATGTGCAGCTGTCTTTCAACGTGGAAGAGATACTCTTGGATGTCTCATGATCAGTCTAATGGAGTCAAACAAGTAAGAAAATTGAAGTGGAAGCAAGCTAGAGGTCGTGTATACTCAAAGATTGATTGCATGAGATGACGTCAAAGCCTTGAACGATTCTCGAAACACAATAATCAAACATTTGATTCATACAGATCAACTAAAAGATTCAGTATATCCAAATACACCGCTAACTCGGAGTCATTCTGCATGGAGAACTATTGGTTCAGAAAAGGCGTTGGAAGATCCACCAGCTGCGTTGGTCACTCGCAGCATCAGAAAGGAGGACCTAATAGCAAAGGAAAACTTGTGAGCCCATATATCAAACGTTGTTTCAGAGTGTACTCACGGTGCTTCCAGTCTGGTTGTCAGGCAGTTGCCAGAAGAACCGTGAATCCGTCGTGGCAATCCTGTACATTATTTGTCAGTATTAGATACCATAACGAAACGCATTCACATACGTGTATTGACCGGAAGTACGGGTCTCGACGACCTTGTATTGCTGCGAAGCACGACGACCTTCAAGGGCAGCACCGGCCTCGGCGCGGTTCCCGTTGTTGGCAAACATGAAAGCACTGACGTTCCTGATCGTGTAGTAGTTTCCTTGACCAGTGACCTCCCACTGGTGAAACACAGAATTGGTTAGACCAGGCAGAGTGTTAGTCAAGTAGTGGGTAACATGCCTGTTGCTTCTGGTCCTTTTCATCGGGGGGAGCAGCCACAACGGGGGTGCCATCGTTCTTATTGTCGAGGAGGGCAGCGTTGTTCTGCCTGACGTTGAGAATCAAGTAGGTGCCGTTTGGGAGAGACATTGGAGATGAGAATTGAAGACTGTGTAGAGGACTGTGTAGGCTGAGCTAATGAAGACAACGGGTTCAATGGAGGGGGTTTATATGTCGAGAGATTGTTGGATTTGAATGAATACGGTAGGCCTTGTACAACGACAGAATATGGTTTGACAGGAATAATGTTGTCACATGATGTGACTCTTTCGATTTCACGCTGGGTATGGTCAGAGAGGTGCTGATTGGTATCTCGGACATAGTACGGAAGACCAAGCATTGAGAGTTATCGGGTGATTTATTTGGGCCAACAAGACAGTGAGAATGAAGAAGCTGTAGAAGGGCCTGTCTGCGTTTTCGCCAGGAATGCTGTGATACAATTCCTTTGCATTGGAATTGATCGATTGTCAGCAGAGTTCCACCTGCTGACAACTATGCATTCAAAGTGCGTGCAATAGAAATAGCAATACAGCGATGGTTCCTGATTTCCAGAAACGATATGTTGTAGGCATATTTGAGGAGAAACTTCACAGGAGTGTACTGGATTAGGTAACCGGAGAATGTGTTGTCCGGTGAAAAGACGTCCATGGGAAATTTCCAGGTTGAGCTGCGATTGGCTGTGTTCACCACGTTATCGTTGAAAAATAGATTTGATATATGTTTTGACAGGATCTGTGAGAACATTCGAGGTGCTAATTTCTCAAAATTTTGTTGATGATGTTCGGAGTGTTTTGACTTCCGTAATCTAAAGGGCGATCACTTAAAGAGTACAATGGGACTCGGATGATACGCAGCCGTATGTTTAACGGGATCAGCGCTTCGAGATTATAGGAGACAGCATGGATGGTTCTTTGATTTCTAGAGTTACGTGTGGAATCCGAAGGAACAAGGTCGGCGAAAAAATGTGGCATTTTACCGTGGCTGAGAAAATATATGGAGGTACGTGGAACACACCTGAGCTGCGCACAAGGGAAAGACTCGACAAAAGCGTATGACTCACTACTACGAGGGCCTTGTTCCTCAGTAATTATCAACAACCAAATCCTTCTCAGAAGCAAACTCACTTTATTAAATACTTCAAGAGAGGTTTCTCCGTGGTTGTAGTGCGATATTTATTGAGCCGAGAAGTGAATGTTTGAATGAGCATGGTGGTAGTAAGAAAATGCATAGGGACACTGGTGGTAATATCGATATTGTGAGAGGAGAAAAGCCCAACTGCCAGCAGTGTCAGGAGCTCATAAGTGGTGGTGCTAACACCTGGAGGTGATCCGGTAATAACCGTGTGTGACATTGTTGACTTGTGACATTCAACCTGGACGAAGGATGTAAGGTATAGGTATATGGAAGGCGGGACAACCACGCTCACTCGCGGCTCTCGCCAATCACCGGATCAGCGACATAGCACTCGGCAGGCTGAAAATGGTAACTAGGACCCCAAGTACACTACTTAATGCTAGAAAATATTATATCCTCAATTTTATATTCTATATGAAACATTTCATGATGTCAATATAGAGTGATACAATATGATTGTGTAGTTAGTTGCAATTTTCTAAGAGCCAAAGTCTCAAGTGTTTGAAGAAAGGTATAACTCGCACCAGAGGATGGAATACAGCGTCGTGGTTAGGACTTGTGCTACCAATACAGTTTAACTACTGAATATAGAAAGTGTGACATCACATGTCACAAAACTGCGAACTCTAGCACTACTATTGTACTTCCAACAAATATGAACATCATTCTTTTCATAATCTAATCAATGATCCTTTATCTGCATTGTTGACAGATGTCTTCAATTATTTGTGAGCATATAATTTTGACACTAGTGGCCTGTATAAGGTAGGCAGAAGCAGCAATAAGTCTGTTTCTGAGCTGGGATGAGGAGCCAGACATGATAGGTTGTGTTAACTATAGCTAATCACTCTGTTCCGCATTTTCCAAACATGTGGGAGTATATTTCCTAACTCTATTTTAATACAGAAGCCCCGCAGATGGGAATTTCTGACATAAGCCAACCCCAACCTCAACCACGGTTGGGGTTGGCCAACCAAGGGCAGCTGAACAGGCCCTGATGATGAGTAAGCTGCCGATACGTGCTCTTGCGGGTATCAATACAATGCTCTTTCACTCTCCCCAGAGTCAGGCCTGAACAAATTCCGAACATCCAGTCAGCTGGGAGACGTCTGCATTGTTCTTCATGTGAACATGTTCCCAGATCATGAGGAGGCAGTATCATAAACAGATAGAGCAGACTCGTATATGCGCGTCTACATCCTACCCAGACGTCGCCAATATCAAATTATTTGGGACGTAATTGTATGGTATTTCAGACACAAAGTCGAATGTGCGGATTCGGAGAAGTCATTTTGAATTTATAGCTGACTTTCAATGTGGATAGAATATCCTTGGACGGTTGGCGATTAATCCAGTGAAATCAAACGAGCAAGAAATTCGAAATGCATGCAAGCTAGAGGCCTCGTATGCTCAAATATCAATCAACTTCAAAGTCTTAAAGAATTCTTGAAACGCAACGGTCAAACATTTGAATGATTCATATCAACTACAACATTCAGAGTATCAAAAACGCAGCCAACGCGGAGTCATTATGGGTTCAGAAAAGGCGTTGGAAGATCCACCAGCTGCGTTGGTCACTCGCAACATCAGAAAGGAGGACCTAATACCAAGGAAAAGTTGTAAGTTCAATACATCGAATGTCATTTCAGAGTCTACTCACCGAACTTCCAGTCTGGTTGTCAGGCAGTTGCCAGAATAACCCTGAATCCGTCGTGGCAATCCTGTAGAATATTTGTCAATATCAGATACCATAACCAAACCCATTCACATACGTGTATTGACCAGAAACACGGGTCTCGACAACCTTGTATTGCTGCGAAGCACGACGGCCTTCAAGGGCAGCACCGGCCTGGGCACGGTTCCCGTTGTTGGCAAACATGAACGCACTGACGTTCCGGATTGTGTAGTTGTTTCCTTGACCAGTGACCTCCCACTATTCCAATAGTGAAACAGAGTTGGTTAGCCTAGGCTGTGTGTTAGTGAAGAAGCGGGTAACATGCCTGTTGCTTCTGGTCCTTTTCGTCGGGGGGGGCAGCTACGACGGGGGTGCCATCATTCTTATCTTGGAGGAGGGCAGCGTTGTTCTGTCTGACGTTGAGGATCAAGTAGGTGCCGTTGGGGAGAGACATTGGAGATGAGTGTAGGAGACTATGTAGAGGACTGTGTAGGCTGAGCTAGTGAAGACAACGGGTTCAACGCAGAGGATTTTATAGGTCGAGAGATCATTGGATTTGAATGAATATGGTAGGCTTTGTACAACCACAGAATATCACCGAACGACAATTGACAGGAATAATGTTGTCACAAGGCAATGGCGCTCTCGATTTCAGGCTGGTTGTAAATGAATATGACCAAAAAGGTGCGTGATTGATATCACGGACACAGTGCGGAAGATCAGCCATTGAGAGTTATCGAGTAATCTATCTTAGCTAACAAGATGGTGAGAATGAAGAAGCTGTGGCAGCGTAGAAGGGCCTGTCGGCACTTTCCGAGTCGCCGTGAATGCTGTGATACAATTGTTTTGAAGCTGCAGTGAATTGATTGCCAGCAGAGTTTAACCTGCTGACAACTAGGCATTCAAAGGGCGTGTTGTAGAAATGGCAGTACAGAGATGGTTCCTGATTTCTAAAAACGAAATGTCGTTATCGTGCATGTGAAGGAGCATCACGGGGGTGTACTGGATTAGGTAACCTAATATTGTGTTGTACATGCATGTGGGAAATCTTCAGGTTAAGCTACGATTGGCTGTGTTCACCATTACCACAAAATACATTGATATATGTTTGACAGGATGTATGAGAACACTCGAGGTGATGGTGTTCGGAGTGCTCTTGCTTCCGTAACGCCTCTTTAAAGAGTACAATGGGACAATATGCAGCTGTTTATCAGATTAGCGCTTGAGATTATGGGAAATAGTACGAATGATTCCTGGAAAAAGTCTCTTGCGGATTTGAAAGAAACAAGGTCGTCGGCGAAAGAATGTGGCCTTTTATTTCCTGTAGCAAAAAAAAAGGAAGTCCATCTGAATCATGTGCAAAGGAGGAACACGAAGCAGCGTACGACTCACTACTAACAAGTCAGAAGATGCAATTCAATTGTTTAACTGCTGTTTATTCACATCCAGATTATATACACGCATTCCTACAATTGAAAACGACCAATCCAAAGCAATTCATAATCAATAACCTTTTCAATTCGGCCGAAGATGCCGGGTTAAGGGAGGGAGACCCTCAATCTCTTCAACAACCTTATCTTTCCATTCATGAGCACGACGCACGCAAGACTGGCAGACGATGGTTTCCTCAATAGTTCTTTGAACGGATTTGGACAGCGTCAGAAGGTGGCCTTCAGTGATATTGCAGAGCACTTTCATGCAGAAATCATTCCAGACGGTTCGATTTGTGCATCTTCCACAGGAGAAGTAGGGTATATTGACGGGCATACCCAGTTGAAGCTTGTACCAGGATTCCCTGTATTTAACCTTGGCAATGGAATGTTCGTCAAAATGGTGCGCGCGCATGAATCAAAATGCTACACTTACCCATGGCAGAAATGCTGGTCCTAGATTTTCTTGTGCGTCCTCAAGATCCCAGTAAATCGTCCAAGGAGCAATCTTATCCGCTAGATCGTAATACCCATGGTTTATCGCATAAAGAAGCACTTCATTCGGGTTCTTGAGCATATCACGCCTTGATTAACGATAAGTTCCATTTTCTGACATTCTGCACCGTTGAACGAAGAGGCATATGTCACGGTCCACTCACTCTATTGCGTTCTTACAGCTTTCCATTGCAGAGTATACTGAATATTTCTCCGCCGCTTCCGCCAAGTCCATAAGTACATCAAAACTGATGCCTTCTAACTGAGATGGGGGTGTGGCGTGCACATAGCCAAGCATCAGCTCGATGAGCACTGAGCGTTCAGAGAGTTCTGCAATGTTGTGATCTTTGATCGCTTCCATGGCTGGTTCTCCGGCTTCAGAGGAACTAAATACAGTAGGCGGGAATCCACCACTGTATTCTTCGAGATTCTTGCCATGCGTTCCGAATAGTTTACCATCTGAAGACCTGAGAACAACGTCGATTGGGAGTACACAGGTAGTAACTGGAGTCTCTCGCTAGCTTGAGGTACTTAGACATGGACATACATGAGGAGAGCTTGCCTGGACAGGTCACTTTGCTCGTTTCCATCTGGAGTTAGGATGGTTGCACAAAGGTGAAAGTGGTGACAACGAGAATCCCCATTGAACAACTACAATATCACGTGAAGCGTGAGAATATATAGCTGGCAGTTGCCGGCGCACCCTCTTCCAAGGCTGTTCCCCTTAGCCATTCTGACAATATAATACTTGGGGTTTGGAAGACTTGGATATTAACGGTAGGCGTTGGGCTTTGCTTTGCTTGATTGTTAACCAGTTACTGCCACTGGCACATAACCGGATATCTGCGATATGTCAAACAACCATTCAAGCTGTCGGGACCTTGTTAACTGTCTGAGGCAATCACTCAACAATCCTACTGTACTATCTTAAGGTTGCCTTTCCGGCGATTGATGAACCCCGGAGGACATCAGCAAAGAGATTGATACCTTGAATCTTCTCACGATGAGTGGATATCCTGTCCAACTTTATATCGAGCCGCTTTCCCCACACAGCGCGGGGTCAATAGTTCATTGTACTATAGTTCAAAGAATAAATTCATCAGGCACAATTTCTTATCGGACATTTCAATTCCCGGCTATCAACTTCAGCGCATTCTTCTGGTACTAGTAACCTTGGTCTCATAGATATATTGTTTCTGGAATCAGTGCTCACTGGCATTTCTACGACGAATGTTTTGAATACTTGGTGGCTACCAAGGCCTTGATTGTCTCTTTAGGAGTACATTAAGTGGCTTCCGAGTCATGTCACATCGGACATGTCCAACACCAGTTAACCGACCTGTTCCAATTCACGGCAACTTCCAAACATATTTATGTGATGTCTATCACAGCATTACGGTAGCAGCGAAGGCACCAACCAGTCCTTGTACAGATTTATTCATTCTCACTACCTTGTCTGCCGAAAGAGATGACCCAATAACCTCTTGTCATCATTCTTCGTACTGGTCTCGTGATAAGAATCATCACCTTTTCGGTCGTTGTATTCAAAGCAGTCATGATCTTGTGACAACATTGCTCCTGTCAGACGCAATTCAAGGATATTCTTTGGTTTTACAAGGCCTACCATATTCATTCGAAAACAAAAAGTGGTCTCGAGGTATAAAAGCCTTTTCATTCACCCCGTTCTCTTCAATAGTCAAAGCTACACAGTCTACTCTGATCTACAATGCCCCTCTCCGTCCCCAACACCTACTTCATCGTGAACGTCAGGCAGAACAAGGCTGCCCTCCTCAAGGACAAAAATGACGGCACCCCTGTCGTGTCCGCCACCACCAAGCTCGACCCGAAGGACACAAAGCAGCAGGTATGTTATCGTCCTCACTCACACATACCCGTGCTACACTGATTGTTATTTGTTGTAATAGTGGAAGGTCACCGCCGAAGGAAACTTCTACAGCATAAAGAATGTCAGTGCGGAGCGATATGCCAACACTGGTGTCCGTGCCCAGACGGAAGATCCTGTTGAAGGCAGGAGTGCCTCTCAGCAATACGACATCGTCGAGACCAGTGTTCCTGGTAAATACACGTATGTGGATCGATATATATTGTAATCAGTCTCGATACTGAACAAATATTCTCCAGGATCGCCACCACGGACAGCCGTCTGTTCTGGCACCTCCCGGACGATCAGGATGGAAGTCCCGTAAGTATTTGATGAAACGACATGGGAGGTACTGGCTAACAAGTTTTCCTCTCCCCTAGATCATCCTTTCTACTGGTGCGACTGATCAACGCAACTGGTGGACCTTCAAGACGCCTGAAGCCCCCAAGCAATAGTTGTATCAGTAGAATATAAGAGTGTACTTGATATGTTGAATTTATGTTGTAGTTGATTTTTGCGTGAATTTCAGAGTTAGAAGTGTGTTTACTACTACTTGACAAAACTCTGAAGCTCAAATAAGGCCGTCCAGACCTTGTATATTCAACAGCGTGAGGATGCAGGAATCCTAACTGCTTCTATTTCAATCCCTTTCGTCGTGGTAGTTCCACTAACTCGACTGTGTGTAGTCCTATGCGTCTTCACACATTCTACTTTGATATGTTTTCGTCTATGACATATTCTACCTTACAAGTTTCTTGTTTGCCCTGCTTATTTATTTCATTTAACTGACATTTATGTAGAGGTCTGATAAGATCATTTACCTGGACTTGCCGTCTAAGCAGTCCTCTAGCTATAATTTCAGTTCATTTAGCACACTCACGTACACGGACCTTGCCAACGTCTAGGTAGGGTATATGCTCTATCCCTTTCAAAAGTTTGTCTCCCCAGGAGCAGAGAACACTGCTGCAATAATAACACTCCATATTAGTCATTCTCCGCTCTTTCTGTAAAATGGCATCCAATGATTGTAATCTGTTCAGCCTAGCTTCAGAAAAAATAAGTGAAAAGAAACCACCCAAATGGGCTGTGTGGGTGCATCCATCACAATCCAAACGGGAGTTGTCAAGATAAAACATATTTGGATCGTCAGTGCATGACTCCCTGTAGTAGATCTGTGACGAATGTGTCAACAAAGTTGCATATACGCTGCGATTGGTGCACAGACCCAAGCTATAAAGGCGGCGGGTCCTAACACCTCTTGTTCTTCATCAATTACAACTCAAGCGCGTGAGGTGCAATCTTATCAGCGAGCTTTTTTTGGTACCCATGTCTAGATGCATAAGCAAGCGCTTCGCCCGGGCCTTCAAGCATACGGCGCCTGGTTCAATGAAAATTAACAGACCATAATAACAATGTGAACGTGCTGAGCCAGATACCACAGTCTACGTGAAAAGAACTCACTCCATGAATAGTTTACAAATTCCCACAGCAGAATTTCTCCACTGCTTCTGCAAGGTATTTGAATAGGTCAAAGCCAACGTCGTCAAGCTGCGGTTGACGAGTGTTGTGCATATAGAGTAGCACAAGTTTAATAGCCTCTGCCTGTTCCGGGAGCTCTGCGATGTCAGTATTCATTGTCTCTTCCGCGGCCTCTAATGAATCCCTTAGTGGACAAGGTGGGAATCCCACGCTGTATAGTTCGTTTTTCCTGTGCACTCCAAAGCATTTTCCATCAGAGGATGTAAGGACTATATCTACTGGAAGCGGGCAGTTGGAAACTTATGGACTAATGTTAGGGTGAAGGACTATGGATTTAACGAGACACGGTGCTCACCTGGACAGTCCACCGCTGTCGCCATTTGTGACTATATGCATGTGAAAGCAAGTAAATAATGCTGATAATTGATGTTGACGAGGTGTATCGGTGGCTGGAACTCTTCAACGTAGGTACTGTTTAGCTGCCAGAGGATGTATAAGGAAGCGAAATAGATGAAAACGAAGAAAACGTGTAAAAGGCAATTACAATACCCAATCAGGAATGCACGCCCAAGTCCGCTCGACTCAGGCAAGGTGATACAGTGCTCAACGGGACGGTCGACTGGCTGCCTTAAGATTTACCTATTTATCAGGATCAAAGTGGTTATTTGCGCTGATTGAGGAATCGCAGAAGGTATGAGAACGATGTGATGGATGGGAATTGACTTGCTTTTTTTTTTTTTTGTGGTAGTTGATGGTATCGAACCTGCAAACGAGGGTGTACAGGACTCAACCGAAGACAATTGGAGCTTTCACTAGGGTGCGATGTGCAGACGAAACCTGACAGAGTAGCCAAAGTCAGACATGCGGGGAATTGCTCAGAGTGATCTGCAACTTGAAGCACTGTATCATGATACCTCATATATTTTGAACGAGAATTAATTCAAGTGAGGCCATTCTCTCCCCAGAATAAGAAGTTTGGCGGCCTACCAATATACCTATACGTTACATCCTTCGTCCAGGTGAAATGTCACAAGTCAACAAATGTCACAGTGTTATTACCGGATCACCTCCGAACCAATCAAAGTAGCGAGTATATGCACAGCCACACATCATATAACTTTGTGTACTGGTATTTGGTTAGTAGTAAGTCGTACGGGGTTTTTCTTTTGCGAGCGAACTTCTATCTTTTTTTTTTTTTTCGCTACAGTAAGAGGCCACAGTTTCTCGCCGACGACCTTGTTCATTTCAACCCCACAAAGGACTTCTTCTAGAAATCAAAGAATTATTCATGCTGTCTCCCGTAATCCCAAGCGCCGATCCGAAAAGCACACAGTTGCATATTATCCCATTGTACTCTTTAAAAACCCTTCAAGAAGCATTACGGAAGTAGAAACTCTCCGAACACCATCAGCAAGGTTTTGAGTGTTCTCACACATCCTGTCAAGACATCTATCAATCTATTTTTCACCGACAACGTGGTGATCACAGCCAATTGCAGCTCAACCTGAGGATTTTCCCATGTACGTCTTCTCACCGGACAACACATTCGCCGGTTACTTAATCCAGTGCACTTCTGTGGTGCTTCTTTCTCAAACATGACTACAACATATTGTTTCTGGATGTCAGGAACCATCACTGTACTGCTATTTCTATTGCACGTGCTTGAATGCCAAGTTGTCCAAAGTCAGCAGGTCGAACTCTGCTGACGATTGATCAATTCCAATGCAAAGTAATCATATCACAGCATTAATGGCGAAGGCGCAGACAGGCCCTTCTACAGCTTCTTCATTCTCACTGTCTTGTTGGCGCAAATAGATCACCCGATATGTCTCAATGGTCGATCTTCCATACTGTATCCGCGATATCAATCAGCACCTTTCTAGTCATTGACAGCCTGTTTGAAATCGCCATCACCTCGTGACAACATTATTCCTGTCAATTGCTATTCAATCATATCTTGTTGTTGTACAAAGCCTGCCATATTCATTCAAATCCAACAATCTCTCGACATATAAAATCCTCTGCGTTGAACCCGTTGTCTTCACTAGCTCAGCCTACACAGTCCTCTACATAGTCTCCTACACTCGTCTCCAATGTCTCTCCCGAACGGCACCTACTTGATCCTCAACGTCAGGCAGAACAACGCTGCCCTCCTCCAAGATAAGAATGATGGCACTCCGGTCGTAGCTGCTCCCCCCGATGAAAAGGACCAGAAGCAACAGGCATGTTACTAGCCTCTTCATTATTACTTGGCCCAGGCTAACCAACTCTGTTTCACTATTGGAATAGTGGGAGGTCACTGGTCAAGGAAACAACTACACAATCCGGAACGTCAGTGCGTTCATGTTTGCCAATAACGGGAACCGTGCCCAGGCCGGTGCTGCCCTTGAAGGCCGTCGTGCTTCGCAGCAATACAAGGTCACCGAGACCCGTATCTCTGGTCAATACACGTATGTGAATGGGTTTGGTTATGGTATCTCGATATTGACAAATACACTACAGGATCGCCACGACGGATTCACGGTTCTTCTGGCAACTCGCTGACAACCAGACTGGAAGTTCGGTGAGTAGACTCTGAAACGACATTTGATGTATTGAACTCACAAGTTTTTCTTTGCTATTAGGTCCTCCTTTCTGATGCTGGGACGGACCAACGCAGCTGGTGGATCTTCCAACGCCTTTTCTAAACCAATAGTTGTCCTTGCAGAATGACTGCGGGTTAGCGGTGTATTAGATATTTTGAATGTTGTAGTTGATATGAATGATTCAAATGTTTGACTATTTCGTTTCAAGAACTCTTAAGGCCTTGAGGTGTCTCACACAATCGATTTTTTAATATACGCGGCGACTCGTTTAATTCCATTGGATTGATCACGAGCCATTGAAGAGTATTTGCTCCACATGAAACATGCTACAAACTCTAAATCATATCTCCGAATCTGCACTTTCGTCCTTATGCCCAATATAACATGAATTACGTACCAAGTAATCTATATGTAGGCAATTGGGTAGGATTTAAGGAAGAACATCCGGCGTGTCCGCTCCATCTCTTTATGAATATTACCCCGTGATCTGGCAATATGTTCGCATAAGGAACAATCCAGGCGTTGTCCACGCTTGCTTCGGGGAGAGTGCAAGAGAAGAAATAACCACAGGCATTCTGTATTCTCATTCACCACAGCCAACACCGGACACCTTCAAGTTGATGATCAGGGTCAGCTGGTCCCAATGGTTTGTATATAATCTTATGTATACCACTAATTCAGGTCAGAAGGGTCAGTATAGTGCTTCTTGTGCTTCGTTGAGTATCAGTAGTTGTACCCGCGAGCTTGTGACACCCCGGGCCATGCCTTGATACAGAGGTGATTCTTATGGACATATAGCGCCTGGATGAACTGCTCCGAGGGATGTGACAGGAGCGTTATGTCACATTCCGCTTCTTGCCTCCCATCCTCTCAGGCTCTAGTTCCTCTCCTCACCAGCTCGCCTTGCTCCAGAAGCTTTCCCCCAACCTTCCCCCCTCTGAGCTCTACATGCAATTCTACCACGACAAGAATAGAACGAACACTAGCGGATGTCCAGAAGAGAAGGTGCGCCCACGCGTTTCTCTGATTGGTTGGCTATTTTGGCTTGGCGTGTATCCTCAACATATCTATCCTACTATAGTTCTGTACGATCTGAATCTAATCAACTTTCCGGAGACCAACATACCCCGCGAAAATTATCGACAAAGAGATTGGCACCTTGAATTTCGCACGGTGAATGAGCAGCCTGTCCAACTTTATCTCGAGCCGTTTTCCCGCGCATTTCCCCGCACAACGCGGTGTCTATGGCCAATTACAGCTTAGTTGTTGTATTTCTCAGGTAAGAATTCCCACCGGATAGTTCAATTCCCGGGTATTGACTTTGGTGTATTCCTGTGTTATTTTGTATCATACATAATCATGGCATATTGTTTCCGGCAATCAGGGAATCATCGCCCCTTCTACCCTGAGCACTTATGGCCGACAAATGCTATGATCGTCTCTTCAATCAATCGGATTCTGAATGGTGTGTCATTGCAAGTATGTTGAGCTCTACAATGTTTATATGCGATGGCTATCACAGCATTGTTAGCGAAAGAACGGACCAAATCTTATATGGGCTTCTTCATTCTCACTGTCAAAACAAATTATCAGCAGCGTTCAGTAATCAATCTTCGTACTGGCCCCATGATAAGGATCTCACCTTCCCAGTCAATCTGATGTCGGTGGCATGATAATCTCATGACAACATTGCTCCTGTCAATGGCTGTTCAGGGATATTTCGTGGTCTCAGAAAGCCTACCATATTCATTCGAATACAGAGCACTCTACAGGTATAAAAAGTGTCTGCATTGACCCCCTTCTCTTCACTAGTCAAAGCTACACAGTTGCCTACTCTCATCTACAATGCCTCTTCCCCCCGCCACTTATCTTATCGTTAACGTCAGGCAGAACAAGGCTGCCTTCCTCAAGGATGGAAACGACGGTACCCCCGTCGTGTCCGCCGTCCTCGCCGAGAAGGAGAAGAAGCAACATGTATGCTTCTCTACCTGCACACTGTACCCGTGCTAATACTGACCGACATTACCTCTATCCGTTGGAATAGTGGGAGGTCACCGCTCAAGGAAGCTACTTCAGCATTAAGAATCTCAGTGCAGAACGATTTGCCAACACTGGTGTTCGTGCCCAGACGGATGACCCTGTTGAAGGCCGGAAGTCTACTCAACAATACGACATCGTAGAGACCGGTACTGCCGGTCAATATACGTATGTGGATGAATATCATAATGGATCTCAGTACTGACACCCACTTTACAGCATTGCGACTACAGACAGTCGCTTGTTCTGGCACCTCCCGGACAGCCAGGATGGCAGTCCTGTAAGTATGCCATGTAAACGACATGAGGCGTACTAGCTAACTGCTTTTCCCTAACACTAGATCATCCTTTCTAGCGCTGCGACTGATCAACGCAGTATGTGGACCTTCAAGGCAGCACCCAAGTAATAGTTGTACTAGCAGGATTCAGTGTACTTGATATGTTGAATTCGTGCCGTAGTCGATTCTTACATGAATTTCAAAGTTGGAATGGTGTGCTTATCGATGAAACTCAAAGGACCTGACTACGTACGAGCTGGAAATGGCCCAACCTGTCGCTGTCCCAAGCTGTAAGTAGCGTCCCAAATGATTTCATGCGCACCTTGGTAGGCTGCAAACACGGGTAGCTTCCCTACCTGTCTCGCGACACTGCAGACCTATTTTTCTTGAAGATGGCAGGACCCTGGCATCGTCGTTTTCGACAGTTCTTGCCAGTGTGCTTCACCCTCTGGGAAGTAACGGTAGAGCTTATCAATGGAGGACTGGGTGGTCTGGTTAATATGCACCTCAGGGACAGGTCATGGAACGTCAATAAACTGATCTGGATACTATCAACAAATAACTAGAAGATAGTATTATCTATGGCCATGCTTCCTTGTTCACCATCCAAATAATGCTGAGGTGATTTACTGTGATTATTGCGCCTGTCACCCCCTTTTATAAACTTAGCACACTCTTGATAAAGGGCTGCGGTATATTCTTTGCATTGAGGACATAACTCTGGACTCAAAATCCTCCCTCCGAGCTTACATTTCTACCTTGTCGCCGATATACCACGCAATCGCATCCCAGAGTCATTTTTATGTATGGGCCACGGCGCTACCGTCGCTATTGAAAATGCCTAGGTAGGATGTAAACGCAGGTATGCATTCTATCTCTTCCGTGACATTCTCGACCCATACATCGGCAATGCTTTCGCAAGCCGAGCAATGTAGAGTTTTTTTATTTGATGCCACAACTGTACCGAATGATCGCAGGTTGTTCAGGCCGGCTTTGCGGAGAGTCAAGGAGCAGAAATGGTCCCATGCCTTTTGGTGGCTTCCACAGCCTGTGTTGGATGCATGTTTGAGTAGAGCTAGTTGGACAGTGAGCCATGGTTCCCTATATTCGACCTTTGAGGGTGTGTGAAAAAAGAGGAACCATACATTATTTACACATTCACAGAACTTGGTGCACTTACCCAGCCGATAAAAGCCGACCCTAAAGCCCTTTGTGCCGCGTTGAGTTTCCAATCAAGCGTGTATGGCGCAGCTTTATTGGCAAGTTTGTGATATTCATGTTTATAGGCGTAGGTAAGCGCTTCCGTAGGGTGCTCGTGCATATGGCGCCTAGTATGTTGTGCAAAGTTACCAGTAAGAGCCACGCTGATGTGCGAACTTGAAAGGCTCACTCCATGAACACCCTACAAATTTCCATCGCAGAATATATCGAATATTTCTCCACTGCTTCTGCTAGGTCTTCAAACACGTCAAAGCCAAGATCATCAAGCCGCGGCTGACGCGTATTGTGCATGTAGCGCAACACAAGTTCAACGACCTCTGGCCGTTCCGGTAGCTCTGCAATCTCTGCTTTTGTTGATGCCCCCGCTGCCTCTGATGAGTCCCCAAGCGTGGAAGGAGGGAATCCCTCGCTGTACAGTTCAAGGTTTCTCCGATGTGCTCCGAATTGTTTGCCATCGGAGGCGGCGAGGACGATATCAATTGGAAGTGTACAGTCGGCAACTGAAGCATTGAATGAATCATAATGTGAGCTTTGAAGTACCGTGCGACCAGAATACTCAACCAGGACAAGACACTTCTGCTGTGTTCATTGGTAGCCGTGGGGGTTAGGAAAGCAGTCTCAGAGTGTTGATGGTTGCTTGTACTAGTTATCAGGCTTTGATGTCCTTTATTGACCGTGGGACAGACATGCCACAATATGTTTCTCAAGGTTCGCATTAGTATTTTGGCCTTGGGAGCTTAAAAACTAATGGACCACTAGCTAGATTATACAAACGTATGCACTTAAGTAAGATAAAAAAGTCAGCGCAGAACGCTTGGAAATACCGATATGAAAGCGACATGACCCTCATACTAGTACGAATATTATATCAAGTCCTCGGAAGTCAAGCGTGACCCACTGGCAGGACCGCAGGGACCTAATACTAGCAAAGAGTTGGTTTATTGGCAATCATCGCTGGTACTCAGAATTCAATTAACTATCCCACTTGTAGCGAGCAATACTGTGGCCCACACTCCGTAGTGTGCATATGCACAATATCATCGTGCACTGTCATTCTCCTTACTTGTGTCGACAACGCGATGCAGCAGGTAATTCGTAAATGGGGGGACCCGACCCACTTCTTCAACAATGGTGCCACTCCACCTATTGATGTTATTAATGCATCGTGTGCAGTCTATGTCTACTTTTTTCATCACTGCTGCTACTGTTTCTTTGAAAGTTCGCAGCTTTCCCGGGGTAGCCCCATGAAATACTGCCCGACAGAAGGGAGCCCACAAGGGCAAGCAGGCTTTGCTACAATGGTCGGGGATTCTTAAAGGCAGGTTCATCTGAATCAATAGCCAAGGTTCTCTAAATTTAACCTCGAGGAAGATATACAATAAAAGAACCCGAGTATGAATTTAAATGTACACTCACCCAAGCCACAAATGCCGGTCCTAGTGCGTTGCTCGCGTCCTCCAGTTGCTGTGTGTGCCAAAAAAGTTGCCATCTGAAGACTTGATAACGACATCTATGGGGAGGGAGCAGTTGGCAACTGGGATCACTAAGTTTAGCTTAAAATATTAGGTGGGAGTGGGTGCAGTGTTACTCACCTGGACAGGTCACGTTGGGTGTGCGACGTGCGACGTGCAATGACGCAACTGGTATCGATCGAGCGCTCTTGTTTGTTCTGGTTTTGCTCCGGTGCTGGATCCATAATACATGTACCAATACTCTGTTCAGTGTTTCATGCTATATACCTTCTGACTAGCATGCCATAGGACTCAATTGATCATGAATAGCATTTATTCTAAGCAAATCATAACCGAAAACTGATATCTAGATGACCTCCCTTATGCAACTGTAACTAACACATAAAAATCTCAGAAGCCCAACAAAAACCGATGATCGCCCGTCATATACACGATGTGACTCCCTTCAGTCATACAAAACGAGCGAACGAACTTCTATCGAATGCCTAGGTGGTGCGTTCAACGGCATTGTAGGATCGTCAAAGGCCGCATGTGGCGCACACATCGCAACACTTCCATCTTGAACAGAGTCAAAGCTGCAATGTCAAAGCCCCCATATTAGCCTAAAATTCGCCTTAAAGACAGCCTTCCATTTACCATTTGAACAGGAGAAAATCATCTGGTGTCATACCACGAAGATATTTCCACTGGTGGTTTGGGTTGTATTGAACAGAGAATAACTCAGTCTTATGGTCGGGGAAGCTGTAAGTGGTAGTCACAAGATCCTTGTCCGGCTCGATGCTTCGATAATCGCATAGTGCAAGTGGCCAATGGAATAATGGGTGACCAACAGGACGCCACAAATTGAGAATCTGGAATCGTCGTTTCGACAGCTCTTGTGCTTCATGCTCTGGGAAGTAACGGTAGAGCTTGTCAACGGAAGACTTGGTGGTCTGGTCAACATGCACTTCAGGGATGGGTCCTGGAACATCTGTCAACCGATCTGCATTGTATCGACGAATAACTAAAAGATAGTGTTATCCATGTGCATGCTTCCTTGTTTACGATCAAAATAATGCTGAGGTCACTTACTGTGATTATAGACAACAACCTTCTTTGCACCTGTCACCTCCTTGATGAACTCAGCACACTCCTGATAGTAATCCCTCCTAATCTCGTCATCATTTGAAAACGAAACGTGCTTGGTTGGGTGATTGAAGAACTGGAATCCAGAATTATCAAGCGTAAACGCATTTATTTGATGGCGAATGTCCTCGATCTGGACCTCTTTCACTACTTTCTCCCAGTTGGTCTCGCCGTTCACAGCGATTGGGACACAATGAGAATCCAAGTAGACACGGCCGCTGTTTTCTGTGTATATACCATACACAATTGGAGCAGTGATGGAGAAGGGCTTAGCATCCACCATCCCTTGTAGTCGCAAACGTAAACGATGGGAGGTAATACTAGTTCCTCGACAAGAGTCAGCGTTTATATAGACCTGGGAGCATCCCGATTTGGATCATATATCTACGCCGACTCCGATACACAAAGCATCAGGCTTGACATCGCTCCATAGCCATAAGGCCCAATCGTCTGGTCGAAGCTAGAACTCCATTCCTTGTCCACGCGAGAAGACCGATAACAATAAGTAATGACTTTCTACGCTCAGCGAGGTCTCTCCTTTTCTGATCTGCAGTGCCAAAACAGGGGTAGGAGGGCATAGTATAAATGGGTGTTCTTCTTCTCCGTTTTAAAGACTGCTTTGATGCTTGAAAGGCTTTTCACTAGATGCGCAATATGACGAAGACGAGGCCTGAACTTGGAAGCATAGCCAGACTTGGATGCGGTGCAAAAAGAACAAAATTGATCGGAGTCCGCCATTCCTTGCATTTGACTTTGAGGAAATGATGAACACATCCAAATAAGAGTAGAATGGTATGCTCACCCAAGTGTAACGTACTATTAAACCCTTTGAATGCATATTCGAGTTTCCAATCAAATGTATATATATATATATATATTTCATCGACAACTTGAGATGTCCACACTATGTTACATAGGAAAAAACGTCTGTGACGTGGTTATCATCAAGTTTCAGCTGAGGACAACCCGCAAAGTAGGGTGATATAAGCTTACTCCATAACGAATCTGCAGACGAATTTGACTTAGAGTAGGTTGAAATTTTGTCTACGGCCTCTGCCAGGTTTTTGAGTATGGCAAACTTGACATCGTCTAGAGTTCAACGACCTCTGTAGGCGGGAAAGATTCGCCGTATAACCTTGGATATTTGCTGTGTGGCAAAGACCTTGCCATTTGAAGACTTGAAGACAACATTTAGCATGATAGATAGCCTAGGGGTCTAGTAGGTTATTACCCTTCTGTCAGTGTCACACGTTAAAACGTGTCGTCACACTCCCTCACATCGGTCACCGGATCAATTTCCGGACCAATCAAATCAGCGCGTATCAACACAGCCACACATTAGAAAGGGAACCTTCGACTCCGATACCGCGTGAACGAAAACCAGGTATAAGAGTCCTCGGATCTGCTTTGCTCTTGCTTTCTTACCATCACGACCACCCACCCACTCTCCATTGACCTGATTCTACTTAACGTCTATCACAATGTTCACGAAAGCGATGCAAGCCGCGCTCCTTCGTCGTCCTGGATTGCCTTATCGCTGTTTTGCCAATGCAGATGGTGCAAGCAGTGCTGTTTCTACGGATGTTCGTGTTATGGGTCCTAAGAATCGTCGCAACTACCACACGAACGGCCATCTCACTCGTATTCACACCCACGATCGCACAGACCTTTCTGGGAACCTTGCTCAACCGAAGAAGCTGGACCCTTCGGCAGCTCTCAGAACCCACGTCCGGAGCTGCCACACGAACGCTCGTTGTCAAAAGCTCGAAGAACTTTACCAGGGCAACCATGAGTTCCGAAATTTCATCTCGACGAACAACCCGGGATTGTTGTCGACGCTGGCGAACGAGGGACAACGTGAGTGGATTTTCTGAGTTGATGGGTTTATTTATTTTTTTATTCATTTTTATTTTGAAATTCTATTTTTGGTGATGTTGGGGCAAATAATTTAATTCTAATGTCTAATAATCCTTGCAGGCCCACCTTTTATGATGCTTGATTGCTCTGATAGCAGGTTGGTATTTGGTTTTATCTATCATTTTGTTTCCAGTACTCAAAGTGCTTTACTCTTTTTTTTTCGATTAGGGTCAGCGAACAAGCCATCTTCAACGCTAAACCCGGTACTATATTCACTACAGGAAACATTGCCAATCAATTCCATGAAGAAGATCTGACCTCGTGAGCCTATTCCCTCTCCTCCACAGCCCACAAAATTACTCAGTAATCTTTTGTAGAAACTCCGTCCTCGCGTACGCGGTAGACGTGCTCAAAGTCAAACACGTTGTTATAATGGGACACTATGGGTGCGGCGGGGTAGCAGCTTCAATGGGTCCCCCACCCGAACCACCCCTGACACCGGGAGACGCAGCCGTACAAGAATGGATCACACCCATCCGGAAGATATTCCGAGCCTCGACCCGGTGCAATTATTCACTATTTTCGTAACCCGTTTCTGCTCCAACTTACCGTTTTTCTCTCTACTCTTTCCCCTTGTGACCTGTTCTGTGCGATAATGTGTAGACCTGAGATCATAGCCTATCGCAATAAACTTGCGAGCGGTGGGAATGCGGGGGTGCCGCACCATCGAGATGGTGAGTGGATGAACATGTCTAACGAATTGATCCTCGATTAGCTGACGATGGCGGGGTTCTAATTTCTTTGGCTGTTCCTTCAGCCGGTTTCAGGGCGCTCGTGGAAGAGAATGTCAAAGAAACTGTCAAACGTGTGGTTACATCAGCTGTGATTTCCAGGGTAAGACAAATAGTATCCTTTTTTTCCTTAAAACTTGTTCTCGTCTTTGGAATTGAACTAAACCTTGGTATTTGTTAGCACTATGGGATGTACCTTTCACAAGAAAACAAGGCCAGAAATGAGGATATCACCAAGTGTGTTGAGCCAGGGTCAGCTCTGGGGCCAGTGTTCATCCATGGATGGGTGTATGACGTAGAGACGGGTGAGGTTGCTGACCTGAACGTGTCTGTTGGTCCCCCAGGTTTGGCACTGCCAAAGTCCCCGTTCCCAGTTGTCAATACTCCGAGTGCACAATATATGATGGACGTACGACAGAAGGGGGCACCGTTTTCCTTGAATGACACCGGTGCAGCTAGGACTGGCCGTGCACGTGCCTGACCAGCAGCTCTACATGGATTGGAGAGTAGTTCCAGGACCTCATCCATCTAGATTTGATACCACCTTTCTCAGAGCGAAAGTGGCTGCTTTCAGGTTTGATAAGTAGACCTTATTCTTGCGATCATTGCAATAAATATAGAAGTAAAACATTGCATTCCTTGCCATTCCTTGCCTCATTAGATCGTGATCCGATTGTATGACGATGTGTAACTGGTTACATGATTTTTATCTAACTGGAAACACCTGCGCGATCGTACATATTATCCACATCAAGGCTAAGCTTGTCGATCTCCCATTGTCATCCAGTGAATGAAAGGATATCCAATTGCGAGAATACTGATAATGAATATCAGGTTGTTGCGGAGTTACCTTCCGGGACAGATAATCCTCCTTCCTGAATCTGAATACAATTCTACATGGATCAGTTGACACTCCTAATAAGATCGAGCTTTCCGTTTTGTAGGAACCTCTGGTCGGCATTGCGTTGGTTCTGTGAGAGTTTTGGGTCATACAGGATTGACCTGAACATGCGTGTATAAGCAAACCAAACTAAGAGAATGCTAGGTATTGCTTCGTACCAAATGTTTCCAATGACTAGAGTTTTTTTTTTTTTGGTATGGAATAATCTTCATGGACGTCACTTTGCATAGATCTGACTTTGATACTACCCTGTTGTATCACAGTCATATTAGATAACAGGGTGTTAAAATGCAAAGAGTATGGACATACCAAGGGGAAAAACTGGACTGGGATCCATCGAGTTGTCTCTCTGAGAATGATATTCCATTGACACAAGGAAGAGATCCTCACTCCTCAAGGGATGGGAAGCTTTCAGTCCCACAACTGCATCAAGTTCAACTTGTTCCTTTGTCTGAACTTCGGGGTACATTTATCAGCGATAGGAACCACTGACCTGAAGTTGACTAACGCCGAAAACACGAGATCGTTAAAATATAATCAACTTTGAATCAAGTCACAATATACATGCCAGTGTTACAAATGATGGAATTACAACTCCTCAACTCGCCGAAAGATACGGCGTGAATGGGGGAATACTATTAATCCTTGTACTAATCCTCGATTGCCATTCACCGGCCACCTCTGCGCACATGGAACACGCAATGTAGTTATTGATAGCACCTTCCACAGTTGATTAAAATGAAGATGGGTCATTATTGATGCTGTGGAGAACTGTAGTAAAGAAGTAATTTTCTCAGTGTCCATTATATCTTTGCAACGTACACAGGTATGGTGGAGGACACTCTCATTAAAATAAGAATCCAGTGTTCTCGGTATCTAAGCTTAAGGTATCATGGTGTGAATGTCATATAGAGTGTGTACCCGTGAGTACACAAAACTCATCCAGGTAAGAAATAATACAGATCCTAGAGTCTTACGAGCATTGTCAAAATCCCAACAAGTTGTTCATGGTGCAATCTTGTCTGCAAGCTTATGGTATCCATGCTTTACTGCATAAACAAAGGTCTCATTAGGGTGATGATTCATTGTCCACCCGGATAATCAATATCAAATTGAACATGTTAACATCATTGGTTTGAGAGGAAAAGGGCACATGCCACAACTTACTCAATAAATGACCTGCAAATTTCCATTGCAGAATAGGTGAGATACTTCTCTGCCACCTTTGCCAGATCTTGGAGCACCTGATAACTGACATCGTCCAACTGAGGCTGTGGAGTGTTGTGCATGTAGTGAAGTATCAGCTCAATGATCTCTGCACGTTCCTGAAGCTCTGCAGTATTGGCATTGAAGTTCATCACTCTTGGTCTGAACACAGATGGCTGGAATCCACCTCTGTATAGTTCGAGATCCCTGCTGTGTGCTTCAAATAATTTGTCGTCGGAGGATTTGATAATGATGTCAATTGGAAGCGGACATTCAGAAACTAGGTTCCCATTGGCTACCTGCAAGGACAGAGCCGAGGGTCAGTGCTCACTTGGACAGGTCACCTCAGTTGCTTCCATCTAGTGGAGGCTCGCTCAGAGTGAGTGGTCCTGCTGCTGATCGAACAAGTGTGAGTGTTGAAGAAGATAGGAAGGAAAAAAGGCAAGAACTAGCCATGATCGAGAAAAAAACAAGTGACCAATTGTAACTGGGACAACCAACAATCAATGCATGTTTAATAAATCATATCTATATATCTGGGGTAGGCAGAGTCAGTCTCAGCATTAAAATCGGCTCGAAATGACAAAATTTCCGTGACGTGCATTCATTGATGATACTATGAAGTAAAAATAACACGTGAGCATAGAACTCAATACCGTGACTCGGACCATCACAATTACTGGTCGTCGTCGCATTTTTATTACTTTCCAGCAGAGCCGGGTTGGGGGGATACTGTACATGTAGTGAAGCATCAACTCTATAATCTTTGCGTGTTCCTGGAGCTCTGCAGCATTGTTATCGTTTATTCCTCCCACAGCCACCTCGAAAGAATAGGACATAGAGGACGGAAATCCATTGTTGTATAATTCAAGATTCTTGGTGTGTGCTCAAAGTGATTCAAGTTTACTATCGAAAGATTTGAGACGTTAATTTAAAGTAGGCAGGTAATGCTTGTTAGCTATTCTCATTTCAAAAACAAAAAGAGATGGGTAGATGAGACGAATCAAGCGCTCACTCAGATAAATCACCCCAGTTCTTTCCATCCATAGAAACAAATCCTTGATAATGGTACGTTAGAGAAGTTAGGAGGAAAAGACAATTGGCCAGGGGCGTGGATGGCTGCAAAATGAAGATAGACTCAAGTTCAGGCTCAAATTCATTCCAGGAGTCACATGAAACTGTAACTATGCCAGCACAACACTTATTTAATAGACTGTGTTACATGTTGTTCACTTCAACAACTCGATTCTGACAAAGCTGGCATCTAAGTAGTAGTAGGAAGAAAACGAGATCAGGTAGTCAACAGGGCTGAGGCTCACCATCATATCCCTGTCTTCACCGGAAGATCATAAACAATACCACCAAGCTCTCTTGTCCGAATAATGACTTTATGAAAGTCATTCTCTGTAGGAAGTTTGAACCAATCCCCTTGCAGTGTCCCCCCGTTGTCTTCTATATAATGAATCAAATCATTTCGATTTCTGAAATTTCGCAATGTAGCGAGTTGTCTCCCTCGAAAGCCATCAAAGTAGAAACAAACGGTGTATTGCTGGAACGATGCCATGCTGTCTCTAGAGTATTATCAGATGGCTGTATAGCTCAGCCACGAATTCACGCACTCAGTATGGAGAAGGGGATGGAACTGAGTGGAGACATGATCTTGTATCTTGTCTTATATCCGCTCGTCTGGCCAGAAGTAGTCAACCTGGAAACCCTTTAACCACCCCAAATCACGTGGTATGCGTTCCCTTACACATGTTGATCATTCTGCAGACAAAGGCAACACTGAACATCATTCACAGCAAGAATTATGATCTGAGTGGTGTCTAGGTGGAGAGCTAGTGTAAACAAATTGCCTCATAAGGTATGATCGCCAATGCTGGGGACCTGATTCACTGCGATAAGCAATGAAAAAAAAAAAAAAAAGTTATAAGAATAATCAAGCGCAATTTGTCCCATTGATGATGGTCCAGTCAATGGAGATGTGCTTCTTCTGTCTATACATTCATTGAACAGTTCCTAACCGGGGCCACCAGGCACGATGTATTAGGTTTTAACATGGCGAGAGAGAGAACTACAGATTTGCACCAGCAGTACTGTCCATATACTCAATAGAAAACTGGCAAATTTCGATTGCAGACTCCGGGGGGTAGACTGAGTATTTCTCCACCGCATCCGCCACATCTTTGAGCAGATCAACGGTGACATGATCCAGCAGGGGCTGTGCGACGTTGTGCATGAAACAGAGCATCAACTCCAAGACCTCTGCGCGTTCTTCGAGCTCTGCCATGTTGACGTTGTCATGTATGCCTTCCATAGCTGCGTCGGGAGAGAGGGCGGAAAGTCCGAGTCAAGCCTTTCTAGTACGAGAATCAATGATTTTCCCATGATTGGCCAGGCATATGGCTTTCAGCCTGGATAAACCCATTTTCTCACAATTGAATCGAATTTCTCTGGAACAGCTCAGAAGTGAACTGTTTCATAGTCTCCCCCTCAATTCAAGCAAGTCTACTATTCGTAAAAATCGCCACATGCGATATATTCAAAGAGTTAAGTAATTCCAGAGTAGTAAGTAAGGACCGAGTGTGTATCCGAAAGGACGGGAGTGGTATATAAAAGAACGAGGAATCAACGAGCGTGTACAATAAGGAACGATAACAAACGAGTGTGGTGGTATTGGTACGAGATTTGGGAAAAGAAGGGCGATAAAGCGAGTGGACTTTGTTCATGCAGCGCTATTCAGAAGAAGCAGGACTGATGGTGTCTACCAACATTTCTTCACGACCAAATACCCACAATAGGACTCAACCAGCTCTCATAATCTTCTTGTCTCGAGGGTTTGCCTGTCACTCGCAAGGCACGTAGCAAGTATCGGTAGGTTCCATTTGGGATAGTTGTTCCATTGGAGAATGTGGGTGTGTCAAGCTTAATCGATGTATAGCCGTTACTCTTGGGGTCCTATATAAAGCCATTGGCGACGTGAATACAGCAATAGCACAAAGAAAACTGACTTCATTGTTACGCGAAGTCCAGTCGACTTCAGCGATCACCCCCAAAGTTGGTACGGCGTCAAAGCTCCCGCCAACATGGTGTGGCAAGAAGAAATGGGGAATATCGTCAAAGATACCTCTTGTATTCAACGTAGGTGTGAAGTTGATGTTAGCGTCCACAAGATCGATGCGCAGGATGGGAGTGCCAAAAGCGAGCCTGCAGAGGATAGGTGGTTAATTGTCACGAACACACAAACAACGTTAACCTACCGGTAGACCAAAGTAGGGACATCCCCATTTGCGAAAGTATAGTTAACAGGGCCTTGCTGCACATTACTATTCTTGTCAACTACAGCTGGCAAACGGAAACCAAAGAAACTATCAGTATTATCGACAACTTGCTTGTCCTTGATTGATGCGGCAAGGCCGAGGTATGTGACATGTAGAGTTTCGGTGTCACTCTCAAATGTGATGAAACCTGAGAATATTGGGTATACGGAAGGATCAACATCCTTCGGTGGAGAAATCCTTGCAAGGACAACCGACATTCCTCCGGGCGGGAGAAAAACGGAAGACTGGCTCAGTTGGACATCAGCCGAATGAGTGTTGAGAGGTACAGGACCAAGATGTGCGAATATACTTTTCTATAGCTCGTATTAGAATTTGTTAAAATATGTCAAAGCGAAACCCATACAGGTTGGATCGTCTCCGCTGTTCCAGCAGGAACATGCGAAACCTGGAATGTCTTGAATTCTGAACTAGGGTTGCGGATAATGATTGTGTGGCTACAATAGAATGTAAGATACTGTTGTGTTGCCCAGGCATAATAGAACGTACAATCCTTGGTAGTGCGCTGTATCATTAAGGATCAGTTCTCCAGGTGTGACGATGGTCTTGTAATGAATGGCATCATAAACGTTGATCAAGCCAGCACCCTGCTGGGATACAGTTTGGAATGGGAAACCTTCGGTCTTGTTTGACGGAACGGGTCGTCCCGTAGTCTCAAACAAAGTTCGTGCGCCAGTTGCAACATTCCGGTCCTTCCCTCTAACTTGGAGCAACAATCCAGCGCTGCCTGCAACAAAAGGAGTAGCCATCGATGTCCCTGACTGAACGCCGTATCCCCCTAATGGTAGCGGCAAGGTCGAAAGAATGTTACCACCAGGTGCAGCAACAGCAGGTTTAAAGTAGAGATCATTGGAAGGACCGTAACTAACAACGACATTAGACCATTCCAATATATATCCAGATATGAATAAAAGCAAACCTTGAGAAGGAAGATATCAGGCCACCTTGTGGGTTCGGCACATTGACGAGAGAGCCAGTTTGAGGGAAGGTGACAGTAATAGGGGCCCCTGCCACAAACTGTTTAACAAGCTAAAAGATCCGATATGAGCAAAAGTAATATTGAATCATTGGACACCTACGAATTCGCCATCGGCGGCTTGAATAAGAGCTGCAGTGTAGTTACCGACGTCAATACCGCTGAAGCCAGCCATATTGCTTTAAGAAATGTCAGGGAATCATGCACGAATGAACACATTACAACGGCATACTTATAAATCAGAGCAACCTTTCCTCCCTTAGCTGCGATGTTCCCTAGCTTCTTAACCTACGCAAAATAGGTCACACCAGGCGGCAACTTTGGCTGAGAATACAAAGACTTACGAAATTGCATGATCCTCTGCGGACAATAACCAAATATGAAGCCAGATTGGGCGTGCTATCTGGAAGCGGGTTGCATGCATCATCAGCGACAGCTGTATTATTTGATGTCGCATATATTGGTAGCGATCCCTCGATGGGTAGAGGTTTGAAGGAGAGATAAGGAATTGGATCATGTTGAACACCCTTGACAATAGCGCTTCGTAAAGGAATAACGGTACTGCGGAGGAAGAAGATCTCAAAAACATGACATGAAACTAAACGGTGATACGGACTTCTCAACACTTGCAACAGAAATAACGTTGATGCCATTTCCAGGACTAGAAGAGTACCAGGAGCCAGAAGCGCCCTATTTATGTCACAAAACCGCCACAGTACCTAAAAATGACACTCACATCATTGCCGGCAGCGATTGTCACAATTTTACCTGATGCTGCAATTCTGCTTGCGACAACGGAAGTGCTTGATTCGGTCCAACCGTCAGCACCTCCTAAGGACAGAGTCAATATATCTTGATTATCCTTCACACCGCGCAAGAGGGCGGCGACAATGACTATAATCCAGGTGAATATAATGTCCAGGTAAGAAGCGGTAACAAGTCATACTCACTATCGTCGCTGACAAACCCTTTGCAACCGAAGACTCTGTATGCCGACAATGACGCGTCATAAGCAACGCCACTGATATTGTATTCATTGCCAGGGTTTGCACCAATGATGCCCTAACATTAACGTCAAGGCAACTGACCATTACAAAATAATGACGAAGAACATACCGCAACATGTGTTCCATGGCCTAGCACGGGGAAGGAAGTGTAACCGATAGCTTTAATTATCACAGAAGCTAGGAAACTCACCATTGCATTCATCCAATGGATCCGGATCTTCAGCTGGTGCATTCAAACCTGTTGATGATGACATTCAATATCTCACAATTTTCGAAAATGGTCAACCTTGCCCACCATTATAGTTGTCCCCAACAAAATCAAATCCACCGACGACTTTGTTTCCCGGACCAAAAGCACCCCCGAGCAAGGGATGCTTGTAATCGATTCCTAGAGAAAATTTAGTTCATTATGTTGATATATGCCGTCAGAGCACCTCACCAGTATCAATGCTAGGAGCCAAACAAGTTAGACCAGTAAATTATCAGGTAACGAAACACAAAAAAAAAAAAAAAAAAAAAAAAAACACCAACATTCCAATTTTAATGCCTTTTCCCGTAATCCCTTCAGCATGCAGTTTATCCACTCCCTAATCGCATCTGTCATCATTTTGGGTAACCATGGTTAATGTGATGGACGAACGGTGATGATATGTGTAGATTCTATATCGGGGGGTATGGCAGGATCATTCGGTCCACTTACAGCCCTCTGATCGATCGGCCTAATTAGGGTTAGCATGAATTCCGTAATCACACTAGCAGGAAAAAAAAAAAAATCACTCAGGTCGTTGTATTTTCCGAACAGGTCGAACCGCGACAACGCCGGGTGCATTTACAACCGCTGCCACATCCTATTCATGTGAGACTTGCGGAATTATAGCGGTTAGGATGCAAGACCTACTTGGGGATCCTTTAGTCCCATGTCAAATACAATCAAGTAGGACACTAATATGATACTCACCTTGAGAGTGACAGCAGCTCCAACAAAAAGCCCTTGAGAATCAAACTCCTTGTCGATATCGAACCCGACACCCCGCTTCTTCAAGGATTCGTATAAAATGTCGTGGGGCTAATGCACGACATCAGTGAATCTGCAAATACCCATCAAGCGATTACCAGACTCACCCTTCTCTTTTCAAGACTTTGTGATTGAGGAAGATTGCCAGAATTGCTAACTTCGATGATGAACCTGTTGGGGACGATGGGGAGATTGGTGTCCAAATTGACGCTTGACAGAGGGACAGTGGCAATTGTCAGAGAGGCATAAATAAGCCACGGGGCAAAAGCCTGTAAGGGCTTCATCGCGGGGGATGTCGCTGATTCCTAGCTGGAGGGGGGGACAAGGGCTTTTATATAAGAGCGTGCCCCACATTAGTATAGTGTAATTTCCATCCCCGCATATATGAACCTGAAAAAGAATCACCAACCAAGGGTCTCTATGGCCGTTAGCGTAATTGATGAAACTTGATCAAGTTGGCGATTTCGGCCTTGAAAAGGAGCGAGATAGGCGCGAAGCATAATAGTACGACATTCAGGAGTGGAAGACAAGATTCAAATATTCGCCCAAGCTCATATTGAAGATATGAGGACATGGCCTTGGCTTCTCTTGCATGGCAGGTCACACGATTCTCCGAAGGATCCCCCCGAGTTAGCGCATAGGCAGTAGGGAATTCACATGGGAGTTTCTGCGGGAAGTATGGTAGGATCTTGTCTCGCATTTGTAGCTTGTGGATGATCCTTGGAAAGCTCGTGAATGTCCGAGGGACAATCAGAACAGAAAAGTGATTGGGACGACGTGAACCCATGAATGCATTCAACTAATGAACATTGAACGCGCAGATACGGAGTGTCGAACATGAATTGGCCGTCAATTATCGTCGGGGGTGGGCAAGAAAGGGTAGCTCCGCGATATTCCCACGCGCGTATCAAAGCCAAAAAATGAGTTTTCGCTACCTGCGATGGACCATAGTATGGCATCCTACGATTCTCGGGTTCCCAAAGTTCTTCAAGTGCTCCTTCCTATATCCCTTGACCGCTTCTTCTTACCTGTCACTACTACCTTCCATTATTTAATGACATGGGTGCCGAGAGCACCTCTCGCATAATCCCAAGGACAGAGATGTTGAATGGTGTAACTTTATCAATCGAAACCACAGTTGACGATGGAGGTACATCAGCCAAGGTTGTTTTTTTGATTCGTTTCAAGGTTGGCTTTGGCCTTTTGGTTCGTTCCGAATTCCCCGCAATACATAGATTTCAAAATGACAGTTTACTCTGATCTCTCTGCTGCCCGTACCTCTGACTTTTTTGTTGGTTGTCCAGTCATTATCAAGGGCCCTGTTGATGGTGGTTGATGAAGTTGTCCAGGTCACTCACCTACTGTAGACTTTTCCATTAATGCATTCTTTCCACATGTTTACCTTGGCATGTATCCGCGAAACTGATCAAGATAGATTTCATGTCGAGTCAGTACAAATACCCGCATCGGATCGTCGCCCAAGAAGTGGGAAAAAAACAATGACGCAATAGTATTATCAGATGGGGGAATGGAGATATGACCTTCGCACCAATGTTGGATTCAAAAACATTCTTCACCCACCCCATCTCCACACAAATATCAAGTGCAACACCGACATCCGGACTGTTCCTATAGAACTCCACACCATCTCCAATAAGCATCACCCGCGCGATGGAGAGACTATGGTTTAATAAAATGTACAGTATCTCGTCTTCTCACGACAGATCCACGCCATCGTTGACCATACTCGTTTCCGCATGGAGAAAGATGCATATGCAAAAATGCTCCTTCTCACACCCAAATGCTTATTGTTGTATAAAAAAAAACAGGCCTTATCTTTTTACCGGTTGCCTTTTACCGTAATCCACAAAGTTCCGACTCAAAGAAGGACCTATGTCAGACATAAAAAGCATACAATTCAAGCTGTCGAGACAGAATTGGCATACCAACTAGTCATCTGATGCTAACATTAACAAGAGATTCGAGTTTGTGAGATTGGCACTTCGAATGTTCTCACGATAAATGTTTATCATAAGCCACCAATCCAATCGGCCACCGCCCACCTCCGTTTATGCCAGCTTCAATTCAGCCGATCACGGCAGATTCTTCAAAATCCCGTTTCTGATCAATGTCCCACATTGATACCGTGATAACGATCTGTCATTGACTAGTTATTGACAGGAAGCTTGAAATCGAAGGCGTCATGAGAGGGACCTCATGACATTCCTATTCATGTGCGTTTCTTCAGAAATATTTTATGACTGTAAAATATTCAAACGAGAAAAACAAGGGAGTCTCGAGGTATATAAGGCCTCTGTAATTGACCCATTCTCTTCACCAGTCGAAGCTACTCAGTCATCGTCTACTCATCTCTACAATGTCTCTCGCCAAAGGAACTTACTTGATCTTGAACGTCAGGCAGAACAACACTGCCTTCCTCTCAGACGGAAACGATGGTACTCCCGTCGTATCCGCCTCTCCCAATGATAAAGACAAAAAACAACAGGTATGGTGCTCTACTCCCTCATCGATGCTCGTGCTATGCTAACTAAATACCCTGCTTGTTTACATAGTGGGAGGTCACTCCGCAAGGAAACTTTTACACGCTTCGCAACATCAGTTCGAACACTTATGCCAACACGGGCACCCGCGCCCAGGCGGATAACCCTGTTGAAGGTCGTCGTCCTGCTCAGCAATTTGAAATTGCAGAAACCCGCGTTAACGGCCAATATACGTATGTCCATGAGTCTGGAATAGTGACCCGTACTGATGAATACTTTTTGTTAGCATTGCAACCACGGACACGCGCGTCGTCTTCCAGCTCCCAGACAACCAACCGGGATCTCCGGTAAGTGTTCTTCGAGGGGAAACATTAAGTGTACATGTGATAACGTTTGCCCAATCTTCAGGTCATTCTTTCCAATTCTACCACTGACCAGCGCAGCTGGTGGATCTTCCAACGCCTTAACTAGACCATTGACATAAAGGGTGCTTGATACATTGAAATAGCTATATCGTTGTTGAATTGTATGCATTTGAACTTGGAGAAATTTGCCGTTCAAAGCTTGCTTGAGTCTCCTGAGCTACTTCCGGTATTGAGCGCCGTCAGGGCGAATGCTGAAACTGAAGTAGATGCATTTTTTACTTGCTCCCGCCACTACAATTTGATTGGCATGAGGTCAGCCCAAGGAACAATTCAAGCAGTTCAAGTATATATATATCAATTACTTTATAATGGGCGATGTGACTGGAAAGACATATCTGAAATGACACCTACTACACTTGTTTGCTGGAATGGTCATGCGACAGAATGTTTTAGGTGCTTGACGTTATTTTTGAATGACTATTGCCGATATATATTCAAGGCGTGTTTTGAAAAGAAATGAAAACAAGAACGTACTTGATGGCAAGAAATATGTCAAAGCTGGACGAGAAAGAGAGGAAAACCGATAATCGGAGCTGTCTTCATCCTCGAGGGGTCACTGGCTACTCCCATTATACACCTTGCTATCATTTGGGCCGAGATATGTCTTCTAATAAATGCGTTTTAACTGCTGACAGCAGGATCTTACGTGTGTATAGCCGGATACTACTAGTATTAGGTAGAGTATCGTCGCATTTCTCCAGTCCTACTTGTCCTACCTCAGCAATTGTATCAGTCTTTTTTTTTTTTTTTTTTTTTTTTTTTTTACCGTTGTCATCCAGTTCAACCTCGACTTCTACATATCCATTAAGAGGTAACGGGACAGAGGTGGTACGAGATGGCGAGTAGGAAGATCGGGGATGGTGAGGAGTTGAACTCCTCATAGGGAACGACGGCGTAGGGAGAAAACCGATTGCGTATATACGCCACTCGTTGTATCTAGAAGAATAGTTTATTTGTTATTTTAAGGACTTACCTGTAGATGAATCAATTAGTTTTTATTCTCCCCTCCTCCTATCCGTCCCAACTGCGCGCTGCTCAATGGATTGATCTTTGTCTGTCCAATTTCTCCAGTCTTTCAAGTTCGATACGGGTACCCATCATGATCAAAACACAAAATGCAGTAATCAACCATACTCGGGTTCTCATAGGTTCGGTGCCAGATACTCTGTTCTAGAAGTCGAGGTTGTCTGGATGGTTTGGGTCGTATACAAAGGTAGATAATGACTAGAAGCTGGTAGGACCCATCATGATGTTACACTAAAAAAAAAAAACAAGAATGTCGAGAATTCTATAAAAGGAAAGGAGCGGTAATCAAAGTAAAGGAAAATGCCGGCGGCGGCTGGTCTCTCCAGCTAGCCCAACGGATTCCTCAGGTTCCCTATACTGTCGAAATATTCAGCCGTTGTGCATATGGCCAACGTTTCACTTAGTCTTACCTTCGCTTACACGCTTTAAACTCTTTTACCATCTGCGTAGTTTATTTAAAACCTCGCTATTTTCTTCCTGGCACTTCAGTTGTTACTCGGTGGCGCCGTACATGGTCTTACCCTTCATTCATTATTCCCTAGCTAACTCACCTTGTAGCAGTACTTAGGTTACACACTACTAGATGAATATTGTCAGTTGTTACTTGCTGAAGCGCCCAGTACTCAAGTTACATGCTACTAGGTTGCATACCTGTAGCAGTGCTCCCCCTTTTATATTTCTGACATATCAAGTCATGGTCAAATGTCATGTAACATCGTGCACAGTAAGGAGTTTACAATTTAATTCGAAGTATAAACCTCTGCCCATTGAAGGGAGGATGAGGGTTCTAACCTGGCCGCTCTGGTGCGTCGTAGCTAACCACGTCCGCCCTGCCCTTTTTGGGTCTTGCCGGTCGCAGGAAGACAGTCAGCAGTTGCCCCACTGACCGCCAAAACTCCCCCCGAAACCAGGCTTGAACCTGGTTCCACCATCATCCGAGGTTATTCTACATAGACAATACAGCAATCTGAATGAGGAATTCAGTGAAGAAATAAGAGACAAAGACGATGGCGGCTTACCTATCTACTTCCACCGGCATCCCCGTCCTTTGGCACCTATTGCCGCTAATCAGGCACAATGCATACTCAAGTAAGCAACTCACAGGAACTCGAGTATCTAAAAGGCTTGTAAGCACGATACTGTTGCACTGACAGCCACACCAACACCACATCCCAGCACATCAAGGCCAGAAGGGTATCTGCAGGCGCACCCTGGGAAGTGAGTGATCACACTACTGCTTCCCCTCATGCCACACCGTCAACGCTGCCAGAGCTGGTTCCGTGTGTGACAATCCTCCAGAGAAGCGGACGACACCAGCGCCCACCCTCCTTCTGGGCTGTGCATAAACAGTGCTCTACGTGAATCTCGCCCCTTGCTTCTGATCCCATCCCAGAAGAGTGGCTGACAGTGTCAAACATTAGCGTTGGAGTTAAAGTAACAAGCAAACGCAAGGAAATACCTAGAAGCCGAACCTCCCCTGCATCAGGCACGATATCCTCCAAGAACCACCCTGAGTAGACTACGACCACAACAACGACTAAACCTCCAGCACCTGGCCCCGAGGTCGTGTTTTGTGGCGCACCCTGAGGAGTGAGTGATCACACTACTGCTCCCCCTCGTGCCACACCGTCAACGCTGCCAAAGCTGGTTCCGCATGTGGCACTCCTCGAGAGAAGTGGACGACACCAGCGCCCGCCCTCCTTCTAGGCTGTCTATCAGTGCTCTACGTGAATCTCAGTGCCTGCTCTCAATGTAAGCCACCTCGGCGAGACGACTGGAGTTGGGCGGAGAGCGGAAAGTGACTAGGAGTGGTACATGTTAGTACCACTACAGAAGGTCAGCCATTGGAGAGCGTACTCACTTGGTATGATTGGAGATGAGACCAATAGTGTTGGGCGCGGTTCAAATGAGAGATCAAAGTAGAGTGGCTGGCATGAAACTCACATCCTCGCCGCAGCTCCTGTTAGGCGAGTTGGACGATTAGTATAGTAACGTTGTTGGATGGGAGGAAAGAAAGGTTTGATTTACCTGCATTTCTCTTCCATTTCTAAGGCTTGAAGGCATCCAACGACCAGCGACGCCGACACCGTGAGGAGCGAGTAGATAAATGATAAGAGTATGATAGTGACTGAAGTACGAAATGATATTAGTACTCACCAGAATGTATTGACAGACGAGGATTTTGTTGATGCTTGAGGTGAGATGGAGGAAGAAGTGAGACGACGAGATGGGTTTGAATCTTGCCAGACTTCTCTTATATACTCGTGAAAGACCTGTCAGCCACCCATGGTACAGCCACCAAAGTAGTATATCTCTCACATGATCTATATTTATACAAACAGGGCAAATGCTCCTTACCAGGAACTGCAGCCGCTACGAGTCCCAGTATCACAACATCTCAAACTGAAGGCCACCATCATATAGACGCTTTCGTTCATGGACACAACACCCAAGAGAATAACATCAATCATATTATTGCATAACGGAATACCCACAACAACGCAAATGTACAAATCAAAAACTGGAATGCCTTAATATTCGTTAACGATATCCATCCAGGGAATATTAATCCAAATCAGAGAAAGAAAAAAAAAACACAAACACCAAATCTCTACATTCTACCAATATCGCCCAATAAAAGCTCTCTATCTTAATCTACTTCAGTTTGCCTGTTGTAGAAGCAAGTCGTTAGCGAATCACCAAGGAAAAACCCAAAAGATCAACGTACGCAGTTGGTGCCGTTGAGAAGGGAAGTCATCTTGAATTCATCAGAGAATGTCTCGCCATTGCGGGCGCTGGCAATGATGCTGAATTCACCACCCTCCTCAAGAGAGTATGTGTATTGGCCGCGGAAGAGAGTGTAGCCCTTGGGTGCAGTCTCGTTGACCCTCCTCATCTTGACGTTGTCCTTGACAAGCTTGGGAATCAAGCTGCTCTGCTGGCGTTGCCTGTCAAAGACGGACAATGTAACCTGAGGGTTCTTGATCTTGTTGCTGATCTGTTACCCGCATATCCCCAGTCAGTAAACAAGCGCGAACGAGCAGAAAAATGAAAGACATACGGCGCCGTAGACGGTGACAGTCCTGGTGGTGGGGTCGAAGCAGGATTGAGCCTTCTGGAAGACAACACGATCGGAGATCTGGAATCCGTGGCCAGCATTGTCATGGACGGTCTTCTTATTGTTCGAGTCGGTGACCTCAATGTTGAAGCTCGAGATACCGTTGGGGATGTTGGCGTTGATGTCATAGTACTACATAATCTATGTCAGTCATCACTCAAACCAGTGGTACGAAAGCACCTACATCGAAGTGGAAGTCGATACCGAAGCCACGAGCAAGGTACTTGGTATGGATGACGTTCTTCTTGTTGATCCTTCCATTGGTGTCTGCGTACAACAAGTTAACCTTGAGGTTGTCACCGTCGGGGATGTCAGTGGTGTGGATACGGATCTGGCCATCGAATTTGATGGAACCATCTGGGTTGACCGACAATTGAGGCTTGAATGGCCTGATCGGAGTTGGAGTAATAGGATCGGAGAGCTCAACAAAAGAGGGGACGGTGTCAATCATCCTGTTGAACGTGTCGAAGCAGATGTTGCGGAACTCCTCGAGGTTGGCCATGCGGGTAATGGTCGCATTGTTGTCGGAAGAGAAAACGCGAGCATCAGAGCGGGTCATCAACGGACCAGATGCCAACGGGTTGGTAGTGTTGTCATTGATGAAGTCAATGGCAATGTGGCTATCGTAGTGGTTGAAGGTAGAGTCGAAGTGAGCCGTGAATGGCTGAGCTGGGTTGCCAGTGATGGTCGGGAAGTCGCTTCCGTGGACACCACCAATGGCTGGGTAAGACGCTTAGCGTGGATTCTCATGTTCGTTATAATCTTGTACTTACTGTGACCACAGGCAATCATCATGATCATCTCGGTCTGGTTGCGACCAGCACGAGCGAACTTGTTAAGGTGGACGTGGAAGGCCTCGTTCGGGTCAGGGACACCGAATGGGCCCTCTTCGTGGGCATCGATACGGCCAGCACGAACATTGAGAGCGGGGCCACCACACTTGCGGACAGCGAAGTACACGGCCGAAGCAAGGAGATCGGCGAATGGCACACGGGAGCTGTATGCCGGAAGCAAGTCCCTGTAAATGGCTGATGAACGAGCTGTACCAAGAGAAGAAGTGGAAAGTCATACAAGAAGGTGTTATTGAAACCAATACCAATGTTCTCCATGCGGTCGGTCTCGAATGTGATCGAGGCATCGACACCACCAGCCTTTTCGGCTATACGGTGAGTGGCCATATCGTGCCAGCAGGACCGGAGCTAGAAGAATTCATGTCAGATTAGGAAGAGTTTGCACCAGCTGGTGTCAGACACTTACCCAAGTAGCAGCGATCTGTGCACCAGGGCCACCACGACCTTGGTCAGCGCACTGCTGGATGTGGTTGCCAATTCCGGCATCACCGAAGCCATGGTCGTTAAAGATGACTTCCTCAAGACCGTCCGTTTTGGCGGGCCAGACGTAAGCACCAAGAGAGGACTGGGCGAGGCCCAAAGAGAGGAGGAAAGCATGACCTTGCTTCATCTTGTTTTTTGAGAGAAGTCGGTTGATTGGACTGGTTGAAACACGGCCTCAAATGCGTGCTTATATCTTTGTCCTTTACGTGACCCGGGTAAGAGGTAGTTTTACTTGTTGCAATATTCTGTGGATGTGGGACGCACCGTTTGGCATCTCTGACCGCGTAAGAGATGTGTTGATGGTATTGAAGCTCATACTTGGTGTTTTGATCAAAAGTCACGGAAATTGACTATTTTTAGCAACATTTTCAACTCTCTTTTGTTCACCACCCTATTGACTGCCCGTAATTGCCCTGGCTGTGCGCTCTCCTTGCCAAGTCTTCCCCCTTTCCCCTCCCCTCAAAAAGCCTCAACTACTGGCTATCTAACGTCTGAATAACCCTCTCAGCGCGTCTCACTCTGGCAATTGTTGTTATCTTTAGTCTGTGGCTGTGTCCTTCGCCAGGTAACCTGCTCATTCCAAGGGGAGAGGAACCGTAGTCAAGCGTCAACACCCCAGATGAAAAAACTCCCATATGGAACTCACCGGTCTATTTGCATATCTCAATCCCAAGGTTAAGCGTCAGAACGAGGTGGACTAGCTGTCAAAAGCCACACACCTTACTTCCTTCCCAGTGAAACCCCACCCATAACAGCGTGGGAAGCCTCACAACGCCTGTAGTTCCGTTCTCTCTTGGACACATGGAATAGAATTGTTTTGTTACCCCGAGTCTTCCATTCTATGCATTCTAGGGTTGGAAAAGGGGGGAAAGGAGTTGAGCTGCTTGGACAGCCTGAGCGAGTATCCCGACATCGGCGATGGCCGCTACACCGAACACTGGCTACAGCGCCCGTTAAAACCTCAGTTACTCTGGACAGACTAGCTGTGACACCGCAAAGTTATCTATAGTCTATAACCTGCACCGCGTCTGGAACTCATCCTCTTCACTTGTCTTCACCTTATTCGTGGAACATATATAATACCGCTAGAGGGGATTTAGTCGTATTCACCGGAAGACCGAATGAATGGTCTAAGATCCAAGTGCGTTGTCCTCCCTACACTCGACTCGTTTCATACATAAAAATGCAATTGACAAGTACGTATCGAAACATTTTGCTTTTTCACCAGTCTACATTAAACATCGTAGCCTCATGACAAAGATATAGACCATTGCTAGAAAACAAACACACAAAAAAAAAACAACTTTCTAGAACATAGCAGCCAGGCTAAAACTGAACAAACGCCTGCATCTAATCCGTTTGGGAAATAATCATCAAGAACAATCTATAAAACATATTATTACCCTAGAGGCTACTGATCCGTATCCAGAACCGCGCTTGGAATCGTGCAAATCCCGTTTAGTTCATCTTCTGTAAAAGGGAGAGAAAACAACCCCCGCTCATCAATACCTTTTCCTGCTTAGCGAAAAATGACTAATTTTGTTTACTCACGCAGGTGACACCATCGTAGATGGTAGTTTTCTTGTACTCGTCAGCGAAGCGTTGTGGCCTCCTGCCCTTGGTGGTAGCAGAAACGGTGAATTCACCACCGTCCTCAGTGGTGTACTTGTAGGTACCCTTGTACAATGAGTAGCCCTTGATCTTGAGGCTAGGGTCGTTGATCTTCTGCAACTTCACGCTGTCCCTAACGAGAGCGGGGATGATAGAGCCAATGCGGGGGCGCTTGTCAAAGACTTCGAGGACGACATCAGGGTTCTTGAGGTCAGTGCTGACGACACCGTACACAGTAAGGGTCTTAGTGGTCTTGTCGAAGCAGGAGTCAGCCCTTTGGAAGACAACCTTGTCCTGCATGAAGAAGCCATTACCACCGTTGTCGTAGACCTGGTCGCCGACTTGGACATTGAATTTGGAGATACCGTTGGGGAGGTTAGCCTTGATATCATAGTACTAGCAAAGAAAAAACTTAGTATAATCTTTAAATTTTTTTTTTCTGGTACCACTTACGTCAAAGTGGAAGTCAAGACCAAAGCCGCGGTCGAGGTATTTGGTTTGGATAACGTTAGCAGAAGAGTGGCGGCCATTGCGGTCAGTGTAGAGCAACTTGACGTCCAACTTGTCACCGTCGGCCATATCGGTGGTGTGGATACGGATCTGGCCGTTAAAGTCGACGGAGCCATCCTTGTGCACGGTCAACTGTGGGTAGAAGGGCTTAAGTGGGATGGGCTCGATGACGGGGGAGAGCTGGACGTTGCTGGGGACGGTGTCGATCATTTTGCTGAGCGTGTCCTGGCAGATGTCGCGGAAGCCCTGAGGCGTCGACATGCGCGTGATCGTGGCGTTCATATCTGAGGAGAAGATACGGAAGTCGGAGCGACTCATCAAGGGCCCAGAGGCCAAGGGGTTGCTAGTGTTGCTCGAGATGAAGTCGAGAGAAATGTGGTTGTCGTACATGGTGAAGGTCGAGTCGAAGTGGGAGGTGAAAGCCGGGTCAGAGTTGCCGGTGATCGTTGGGAAGTCGTTTCCGTGGACACCACCGATTGCTTGTAGAGAGATGAACGTCAGAGGGTGTTGGACGGGAGTGTGTTGATGGATAACTTACAGTGACCGCAGGTGATCATCATGATCATTTGAGTCTGATTGCGGCCGGCCCGGGCGAACTTGTGCATATGAACGTTGAACGTCTCGGTCGGGTCAGGAACACCAAAAGGACCAGCTTCAGTAGCGTCGTGGCGACCAGCACGAACACGAAGAGCTGGGCCACCGCATTTGCGGAGGGCAAAGTAAGCAGCTGCTGAGAGCATGTCTGCCATTGAAACGCGGGAGCTGTATCCTGGCTCCAAATCCCTGTTTTGTTTTGTTGAGTGAGAAAAGTTGGGGGTAAGAGAATCTATTGGGATGGCTTACAGGAAGGTGTTGTTGAATCCGATACCGATGTTTTCCATACGGTCGGTCTCGAATAGGATGGAGGCATCCACACCACCGGCGCCTTCTGCGACACGGTATGTGGCCATGTCATGGTAAGTGGTACGAAGCTATGAAAGGGTTGGTGAGATATTTTCATTTATTTGATATGGTAGAATGAGAATCTTACCCATGCTGCTGCGACTTGTGCACCTGGACCACCACGTCCTTCGTCACCACATTGCTGGATGTGGTTACCGATTCCGGCTTCACCGAAACCACTATCATTGAAGATGATTTCTTCGAGGTCATCAATCCTCGCGGGCCAAACATATTGACCGAAAGAAGCCTGAGCAAGACCCAAAGAGAAAAGGAGAGCACGACCTTGCTTCATTTTGATCGAAGAGCAGTTGTTTGTGATGCTGGAGTTTTTTCCTGCTTCATGGCCAACTTTTTATCTTGTTTCTTTCGTTGACCCGAGTAAAGCCGCTTTGCAGAGTTGGATGGTAGCAAGTGTATGCTATCGCACTAGAAAATTATTGCTAGACGAACTTGCTGGAGGTCGTCAATGGCACAACATACCACGGGCTCGAGACTTGAGCAAATGGGGTACTGTTCTAGTGCTGTTTCTAATATTGGGGTTATTTAGTCTCTCGCCTGGGTGTTGTTTCTTTCACCGGGCAGTGATGTGCGGGTTTACCTGGAGAAGGTCTTTGGCGCATCATTCGGAGACATAAACTGTTCATTGATCGTAAGTGGAGCCAAAAAATAATAATAATAGAACATAGAACACTAAAGAGCGTAGGGAGGAGTGTCTGTTTTCACAAAATAGACGACAGATAGGAAAGTGCGTGCTTCAGGAAGTTGACAGAGAGCACATTTCGAGTTCATATCGACGTCGATTGACCAAGTTAAGCGTCCGATAAATATGGCATTGAGATACTCTTGTCTTATGATACCCTAACGTGCTAACCTGAGTCCTATTGGATTTGTGGATCACCGTATTACCAGTGTCCGCCCTCGCCGAGATCCCGTCAGTTAAGAGTAGCGAATAATGCTGAATCAATAGGTCAACTGGAGCTTAAAGAGCCTATTACGGAGTGTCACGGGTGTTGAAATGTTCCAAGGTGTGCAAGAGTTGAGTGAGGACCAGAGTCATACTAGAGTTTGGGTATGTTTGGCTACACGTTCACCGAACTTTGTCCGAGTTCGGGATTATGTAATCGGCTGTCACTGTGCTGGCAGTACAGTACTGCAGTTACTGCATGAGCTGGCTAGGAGTTGGTGATGTGCTATATGGCGGTGGTGAAACTGGGATTGCTAGCCCATTTGGCACCTTGGAGTTGTGCGGTAGCTTCGGTGTGTCGCAATATATACAGTCATTACACGAGTTTTATTTGACGGTTTTCATTCCTTTCAAGATCAAAATCCGCAAATATGAATCACTTGTAAAGGAAGAGTACTGTACCTCATGCTTCCCTTTGCGGCTATGCGTCCACAAATGTGGCATTGTTATCGGACCGTTATGTAGTTAACCCTTGCCTCTATGACACTGCGAAAGCCCACTGGGTTCTCTTCCTAATGACAGTGAGTAACAGCGTCGATGTATTTACTCTTTCAAGATGTAATCATATAATTGTCATATTCGGAAAAAAAAAAGAGCACTGTACCTCCTGAAACCCTTCTGAGTATAGTGCATTGCGCTGTTGCCTCCAAGGCAACAATATATTGTGGCAGCGTGTGACAGTATTTCACGTCCTGATTGCGTCATGGTGGGCCTGACAGAGAGCATAAGTGTCAGAGCAAATATTAGATTGTTATTAAACCCGTTGTTAACATGATATATATCACACGACCTAGCCAAGTAGGGGTGGTTGTTGTGCTGCCACATAGTACAGCACTGCACAAGATTTCGTGTATCAAATAAGTATTTATTACGGGAGGCATAGTGGAACGAAGAATATCAAATTATGAAACTCATGTGGGACGTCGATAACGCATGTCGGTAAATTTTTTGCGCGATATCAATTTGACCGCTGCAGACTTTTGGACGCCAGCGCGACCGCGATTTTCCCGATTGTTGATATCTTTCCATAAAAGGAGATTTTTCATATGTGGTTGACGCTGAGAAACTGGGGTAACCCCAATTTCGGGTTTAACAAGTTTCCTTTGCTTCCTCCATCGTCGCTGTCCCCGACAACCTTCCTGCGCCTCATCCCGCTTCATTAAGGCCCCTGCCCTCCGGCTCTTATGCATATCTGGCTGCTCAGAAACACAACAGCACGCTATTGAATTGCTATTACCCCCCAACAAACTACTCAAAAAGCTTTACATTTCTGCCAAGGCGTGAAACAAGAACAAGACGCTTCAAATTCATAACCACCAGTGCCAACATCGTACGCTAGCGCTCATGTCGGGACTGAAAAATTCGCCTTTTGGCAAGCGCTTGCGCGCATCGCAGCGAGAGGAGGCGAACGACGATCTGTCGCGTCGGATTCGACCCGTTCCAAATCCAATCTTTGGCGTGGCATCTACCTCCGCGGCTGCTGCCAACGCTTTTGCATCCACATCGTCTTCCACTCCTGGTTTAGATCCTTCGTCGCGCCCCACCACCAGTGGAAGCTCTGTAGGCCCCGACTCGCCCATCGATAGATCTCTACCAAAACCAAAAACAACAATAGCCTTTGCCAAAGGGTCAGACTATGGCGACCGTTTTGTGCCATCCCGTGATTCGGGTGATATGCGAACGTCTTACCATCTCATGGAAGAGACTGGACCTTCAACGCCTTCGAAGAACAGGATTATTCCCTCAGAGTCTGACGCTCTCAAAGGTGACGTGCTTCAAAAAATTTGCATATATGCGCGCATATATTCACTTAAATACCTATTCAAGAGCAAGCCAATGCCATCTTCAATACTATCCTCCACACTGAAGTCACTCCACCATCTCCTCATCGTTCCTCTTCTCCCTCTCGTGCCTTGACTGGGTCCACGATGCCACCAACAACCCCTACGCGTCGCCGATTATTCACCTACAACTCTCCCTCCAGTTCAAACCCGGTCACTCCCACCCGCTCGCGACGGCTAGATACTCCAACAGACGAGGCATATGCTATGAGCCCCGTTCGTGCAGAAAGCCGACAGCTGCTGGAGAGTCCGCGGCGACAACTACGGAGCGTGTGCAAAACACCCTATCGGGTACTTGATGCCCCAGAGCTCGCTGATGATTTCTACCTAAACCTCGTAGACTGGTCAAGCACGAATATACTTGGGGTAGGGCTCGGGAGTTGCGTGTATCTGTGGACGGCACATAACGCAGCAGTTAATAAGCTTTGTGATTTCGGAGATTCTCGCGATGCTGTTAGCTCCGTGGCTTGGGTTCAAAAGGTGAGCACGCGTCTGATCCACGTCGTATCACGACTTATATATGCATGATAATCAGGGTACGACACTTGCAGTTGGTACACTTTCGGGTCGACTTCACATCTATGATGCTTCCACACTCACCCTACAACGAACTTACAACCATGCACACACCCAACGGATAGGAGCCCTAGCATGGAACTCCCACGTCCTTTCGTCTGGTTCTCGTGATAGGCTGGTACTGCACCGCGACGTTCGCGTGCCCAGCCACAAGCCTTTCCGTCGCGGTCAAGGCCACCGCCAAGAGGTGTGTGGGCTGAAATGGAGTGGAGAAGGAGGTCCTGGTAGTGCTTCCCTCGCCAGTGGAGGAAACGATAACAAGGTATGCATTTGGGATCTGAGAAGCGCGAAGCGGGGAAGGTTCGGTAGCGGTAATACTGCTACTCTCACCTCTGGGGTTGGCTCAGGGCCTGGTGGCAGTATTGGTTCCGGAAGCAGTATGACTCCCTCGAATACAGCTGATGATGGAGGTGGAGGTGATGTCCCACTGTGGAAGTTTCACGAACATACAGCTGCTGTCAAAGCCCTTGCGTGGGACCCTCACGTGTCTGGTGTCTTGGCAACTGGAGGTGGCACTCAGGATAAACATATACGATTTTGGAATGTCAGCACGGGTTCCATGTTGAATGAGTTGGACACGGGTAGTCAGGTGTGTTTTCTTTTGCCTCCCTTCTCTTTTAACATGATTGACGCAACTACTTGCGCATACAGGTTTGCAACCTCATTTGGTCAATGACATCTCACGAACTCGTGTCAACACATGGTTTTTCGTCGACTATTGCCCAAAATCAAATATGTATATGGAAGTATCCTACGCTGAATATGGTTGCATCGCTTACGGGCCATACAAATCGTGTGCTATACTTGGCCATGAGCCCCGACGGGGAAACAATCGTGACAGGAGCTGGGGATGAGACGCTAAGATTCTGGAATGCATTCCCCAAGAAGGAAAGGAATGAACGCGAACGTGATAGTCGGCTTGATTGGGGGAAGTTGATTCGGTAGTCGAGGGAGGGCTCGATTCTTGAGTTGGTGAGTTGTTTCTAGCACTCCAAGCTCTCGCATCCTAATGTTGTTGGTTAGGTGCCCCCGTACATTTATTCAATATTGCGGCACTCATCACATATGCTCCTATGTGCTACTACCGCCCAGCTCTAGTCCCTTGTGTATATTCCCTCTCCAGAGTCAGCACATGATCATTGGCCTCATCGTATTGAATATTCGAAGGGCATACCCGCAGCACCGAATGCACTCACAAAAAATTGCATGGCTCAATCAACCGAACAGTGAATGCTCATATTTCCCCGAATGTTCCCCGCTGTGCTCACTGCTAGCTCAATTATTTTTTTGCAAAAATTTTCCTCCAGCCCTACGTACAGTTAGATACATACAGCAGAGCTTTTGCATTACTTATTCAAGCTATACCTATAATTCTGTATGAAAAATGTGTATACCGTAACTTTGCACAGATCGCCCATCGTCTCCACAAGTCTCCCGGTCCCCCCGCTATGCAATCGGAACCTTCTCCATGCCGCCGGTCCTTCTCGTTTGCCCTTTGCCTATTCCAATTCTGGATCGCTTCTTTGGATGAATCGAGGTCCTCGGCTTGCTCCCGAAACGAGATCCGGTAAACTCCAGCTTGGCGATAACATGGCTCTTTGGTCCGTAGCTGTGCTAAACACTGGCGGACCCATACTGCAGCTCCGTCTGGTACCACTTGTGCACGCCACCGTGGCGGTACTTTCCTTGATCTGTATACCAATCAGGAGGAGTGCTAGTAGCCAATCGAGATCCCGAACCATGCGGCGAACACTGTCATCTTTTTTTAAGGGCACCTGTCCCTGCCCTCAGTGCCCTGTGATAATGGTACCGAGACTTGGACCGTTTTTGTTCGACTCGTCAAGTTGTCTTTGTTCCCCAAAATGCCCCACCTCCCCTTATCATGATCAGATGGAATGGAAGAAGGCCTCGAGGCGCCGTCGCTCCCACGACAAGAAATGGTGCTGATGGTAGTGGTGGTTTTGTTCAGTTCGATGATTCGAATTCACACCTTGGCACTTCTACTAGTAATACCAAGTACTACGCCCATACTTTTTGCTTTTTTTTTTTTTTTCGGACGTTTGACGAAACTTGTTCTCTCCTTTTTTTTTTCTGTTTTCTTCTTTCGCTTCTTGTTTTGTTTCTTGGGTTGTATGATTGATGATCGCTATAGTCACCTCTTGGTCTCGTCTTTCGTTTTTCTCTCTTTTTAAGTTCTTGGGGTGCACTTCCATTTATCAGCTAGACCTTTGTTTCCGTTTTTGAATTGTTTCTTTCCCGATTTATTCTTTTGTTAGTACGTTGGGCGGGAAGGGTGGAGCTGGTGATGCCTCTACTCTAGTGGGGCGGGAAGAAGGGGGGGGGGCTTATAGTAAAGGGTACTCAGTCGAGATCAAACTATTACTAGTCTTAGTAGGCGTTATGTATCTACTGTCATATTCCCGTACTGTACGACAATAGCAACAGTAACGGCATCTCCACCCTCGTTCTGTAATTGGATTCGTACTTCTTTCTTTGTGCCGGGGGTTTCGAGAGTTTGTATTAAATTAGATTGATGGAGATTAAAGACAATGACAATGGGCCTGGGAAAGAGACTTGAGTAGTGTGTTGATTGTTCTTAGTACTGCACTGTATTTATAGTATAGGGGGGACAGTTTCATTTCCGATTAATGCGGTAAGGGATGTGTATTGTTCTCTAAACCTGTGAAGGTCCTGTATGACTTAGGGGGTTGAGCTTAATTTACTTATTGCTTATTGTTTATTGGATCTGGGAAGGTGGTGGAATTGAGATGCAGTGGGTTACTCGATTGGAGAGTTACGATAATGAAAGGGGGGATGTCCTCGAAGCGGGACGATAAAAGATATACAGTATACGCCCCCCTCAAAAGTTGAGGTAATTTCTTGTTTATATCAGAGTGTAAGTACAGATTAATTTTAGGACTTTATCAGCGCGCAGATTTGGTGTCTTCGTGTAGAGACAAGATCAATTCTGCAGCCCGACGAGAGCGGGGTTTGATGGAACATTTGAATGGCAGGATATGGCTAGACGATTGAGTGACATAAGTGAGAAGATGATCAACACCCCTCATTACGGTATTTTTCGGGAAAGAATAGAGGACGTACCAGACGATTCCACTAGTGATGTTATTCTTGTCTATTGGTATGTCCTTCCCTTCTTCGTCCTTGGCTGGCGAAATGTCAAAGCATGCAAGGACAGATGCAACGATGATCCACAACTATGAGTAAAACATCATGATCAGCGTACATGTATTAACGGAGAGGAAGGGAAAGGAGAAGGTCGCAAGGCATAGGAGATACTTACAGTTGACAACCCGAAATGCTGACCTAGACATTGGCTGTGTAGGGAAGAAACAGAGGGCATATGTGAGCGCCTGACATGGGGTTGACCTTCTGAGAGACCGCACCGTCTTCCAAAACCGAAGATGATGTCCACTCTGTCGTCATTTAAGGTTCCGTCGTCCTGGAAGAAGCGTTCGGGAATGAATTTGCCCGGGTCTTTGTATCTAGACTCGTCATGCATCATCGCCCTGGTGACAAGATTTTTTTTTTCTTTTTTGTCGAAACGCGTAATAACGCGAATTAGTGTAGATCAACTTACCAAACGTTCGGGAAGATGATCGCTCCTGAAGAAATAAGGACCGATAAGTTCAGCCAGACGTGTCTTGAATAGAGGCGGGTTACCTTTGGGGATACGGTAGCCCTTGTATACGTCATCCTGAGTGACTGAATGTGGAAACGCGAGAGGAGTGACGGGGTTCCATCGTAGGACTTCTCTGATAATTGCCTCCAAGTACGGTAGAGCTTCTCTGTCCTCTAAGGTAGGTAGCCTTTCCAATCCGACCACGCGGTCCAGCTCTTTCTGAGCCTTTTTCGCCACGTCCGGATGTAATGCCATAGCCATAAGGAACATCAGTGTGACATCGGCGGTCTATATGCAGCTTATTATCCTGAATGAGGTGCTTGTGGAGCAGGTGACGCACCGTCTCGGCACCAGCTGAACGAGACGTCAGTGATATTCCAATGATTTGTGCTGTTGAACTTTACCTAGATAAACAGTCGCGATCGCTTCTTTCACTACTCTTTCTTCTACAGCCATGTTGCCCAACTTTTCTTGTTGTTCGAGTATCTTTGACAACATACAAGGGTTTGCAATCCCAGTAGCCTAAATGATCATTAACACCGGCCCAAACAAACAAACTAGACCTATTGCAACATACGAGGTCTTTCTTTAGGCTGTCGTATGGCCTATTCTTATAAACGTCCGCGACCTTTCGTACGTCTGCTGCTTCTCGTTGTATAGTCGCCCCAGGGAACCAGGAAGGAATATACTTCAAGAATGGCAGCAGATTAATCAGTGTTCGTCCGGGCATTGAAAGCTCTTCTGCGGCTTTAGCAGTAAGTTCTGCAACACGATATAGATAGTCGTTCTCGTCTGTACCCATCTCGTGACCGTAAGTTACTGCCAAAGATATCGCAGCAACAGCTCTATTTTTGAAAAACTCATCAGTGAATGAAACTGGTTTTTGGGCATTTGGTCGCTTACTTTTTACAATGGGAATAAAAATTTTCTGGAGTGTTTAATAGATTGTATAGCAATCCATGTACCTTTTCTAACTGGACAGATTGGTACTGCGATATTGCGCCGGCTTTGAAGTGGTGTTGTAAAATTCGACGTTGTTGGCGCCACATTTCTCCGTATTGGATTACTACCGTGTTTTCTTTCATATCTAGTCTGGGAGAGAGTTTAAGACGGTGTATTATGGTTACGAGCGCCTGACTCACAAGTCAAATATTGGCACAAAAGGCCGATTGGAGTATTGACTAGATCTTTTCTCCAATAGCGCAATGGCGTCTCCCCTGTTTTGTAAGACGATAATGTGTGTTCCCAGTGCGGTCATATGGAGTATATCACCTAATTGATATAACTATGTGTTAACCCACCGTTCTTTTTTATAGACAATAGAACGAAAACTGACTGTTGAATTGTCTAGACCATTCAGAGTACTTGACCCACGGCTTAACAGTAGGAATATCGAGAGCATTGCCCCAAAAGAATCTAGGCTTTGGTCCAGGTGGGTATGGGACATCGGTTTTACCTCTGAAAACGGAATATTTAGAAAAAGTGACAAGGGCGAGGAGGCTAAAGGCAGCCAGCAAGCCCGCTTGTTGAGGTCCAAGACCGTCGCCGTGTAAGAGTTTTTCCATGAAACAAAGACCAGAAAGACGCGCGACTTTTTCACCTTTATAGCGCTTTCATCCAACTGACCACTGGCATGCCAGTGCTTCGGCTATTAAGAAGAGTAGGGTGTTCGATCGTGCGCGCCTCTTGATTTCTTCAGCATCTTGGCTTCCTTCCTTCCTTCCTCGTGGTATCACCACTGTAATGCTCCTCCCTTCCCCCTTCCTGACATGTGACGTATGACCGTGCACGACAGACTGTCGTAGTCGGCTGCCACAACTGGCGTTCAAAAACAGAAATCGACAAATATATGTCCGAGTTTGGATTAACCCCATACACGGGAGCTTTATTGCCTAAAACCAGTAAAGAACGATGATATATCAGTCGCCGTGTCCGGCGCGTGTCACACTTAGTATAACCTGCTTACCGGATTAGCCGTTGATTTCCGCTTGTCTAATACCACGATTTGCCGGGAAGAAGCACCTTTGATATGACGTGTAGCAATGCAGATGGTTGGGAGCTGTTGAGAATCCTGATCCGAAGGACGTTACAGCTGTTTGAATATCAGAAAATTTGGTGCCGGGACCGCAGTTTAAGGTAGTTTGTTGTTCCAACTCAGTCACTTATACGGACTATGGATAGGTTGATTTTCTACTGGTCAATCTATTTGAAGTGTGTAAGTGTGAAAGGAGGATGGCTGTTGACCTTCTTTCTCTACGTGCCTGATGTTCCTTTTGCAGCGAGCCGTAAAATAGCCGAGTCTGACTTTTAATTTTCGAACCGAGAAAGAAGCCAGACCATTGCCGAGGCAATGGTACTTCGGCCACATTGATGAGGGTCACAGTGAAGAAACATGAGGAACTCATATTCGCTATACCTTTCGCGGCTACCCATTCAAATCTTCAATGTATGTCTCCTTTCACCTAAGGATCTGATAATGATGAATCAAGTTGTTATTATTGTTGATTTCACCTTCTAGTCTTCTACACCATTGAACTGAGCCTGCTGCCACTGGCAACATGTTAACAATGGACTGGCTCACTACTGAACTTATGAATCCATATAATGGGCTAATGTACTCAGTATGGACATAACCCACTCTCAAACCCAGAAATGCTTGCCCCAGTGCTTCGGCTGTGGTTCAATTGATGGGTCAGTATCTTAGTGAAGAAATGGAACATCTGTATCATAGCCATGGCAAAGAATGGAAAGTTGGTATCATGATGAAGTATGTAGAGTTGGAGCATTTTTTCTTTACACTGGGTGACCTTCCATAATGTTTAGAAATGTAGATTCATTTCTAAATGTTAGCCAATGGGGTGCCATTTGATGGGACTTTTATTGCTGTAAACAAATCTAAACCATAACTTATCTAGAATTTGAATTCATTATCCTTGACTGAACTAAGCGATGTCAACCGGCATCCCGGCATCACTCGCTTAGCACATTTAGAAAATAATCTGAGTCTCTAAACGTTATGGAAGGTCACCCACTGTATGCACTCCAGACTTGTTACGAGTACGCCTTTCACTTACTTTTTGTCTACTAAACAGTATTGTGGTCAATGGTTGACCACTATTTAGGCTTAGACTCGGTGTCTTACCTTCATTTAGATTCGGTATCTACCACACGGCCACGTTTCAAGCGCAAAATTGTGAATTATCTTTCCCCGAAGTTGTCTATTCCCAATTTTGGCTGATTGCGGATCATGATAGAGTCCAAACTAAAGTGGTTTGGTTTGTCCAATGACGGAAGGGTTGGCCTTCACAACCCTCAGGTTCCTACACAACTTTGTCTCCTAACTCTTTACTAGATTACCTTGACGCAACAATATGTAATAGTCAGGTACTGTTTAGATAATACACCTCTGCTCAAACTGAAAGGTCAAAGTAGGGAAATGTTTTCCGTTCCACGGCATGGTGGGCCGGTTCGAGGAGCACTAGATCATATCCATCAGATCTCGAGAGTCGGTATCTCTTTCACCACAAAAAAAAAAAACAAGCTCAAAGGAGATTACTTAGCCACACGTTAGCCTTTGTGGGGTAAATCGGCCAAGCGGACATACACTACCAATTCATTTCTTTTACTCAATCTATGTCAGGTCCAATTCAAAACGGGAGGGGAGTAAATACGTCGAAACCCCGTTTGCGAACAATGGCGCAAGGCTCCGCGATGCTCCGTCAAAGACTTAACTATTCATCAAGTGCTGCGCTTTGCTACAGATTCTTCTACCCAACGCTTCTATTCATTGACAGAACACGTCCGCAAGGATGAACTCAGATACAGAAACGGACTCTGGTTACGATATAGGCGTTGAAGAATCGGCTTCAGAGAGCCAGACACCTCAAGACGAGGCAGCGCTTTCACGAATTACTTTGCCAGGCTTTCACCTTCCATATGACTATAACAGTGGAAAAGGTTCAACTCTGTTTCCATCTGGCCTTCGGTTGGGTATAACAGCAGGTGTTTTAGAAAGGTATGTGGCCTTGTTCAATTAAAGGTTGTCAGAAATCTCTAGCGTTGTTTTTGGCCTATTTAGCAAACCAGTTATGACTCTCCGAGAGTTGGCGATGTTGGAACTTATGAACCAATGGACAGATGACCCTGATTGGCATAAGGGTGTAAGTCGGGACTATACGGTCAACTATTTCTTGGACTGAATTCAGCACTCCGGTGCCCAATTTTAGTTATCTGATCAGGCAACCCTGAATGTGTGGCATGGTAAAGCGACGACGGAAGGCATCCAAGGCATCAAATTCTCTGAACAAATGTTCGAGTACTGCACCAATGAACTACGCAGGAAAGCTCAAACATACCGACAATTCCCAGTCGTCCAAGTTTTCGATGCCGATGTTGTCAAGTCAGACGCTATAGTTCCCCCGGATTTAAAGAACACTCTTAAAGATGGCTCTAAAACATTGGAAGATGATTACGACACAGCCCACCCCAGCGATAATAAAGGTACTCGTGAGACGGTAGATCCTTGGTTATACCCTTTGGTGTATGGAAGAAGCCGAATTTTACCCAACTATTTGACTTCCCTCGACAATTGCATTGATTGTTGGATCAATGATGCCGTCACCTTAGATCGGATTACCGATTTCAAAGTGCCTCGTTCGCAAATGCAATTCTATCCGTTTAGTGATAAATTCCAGTGGCTTCCGTGCAAGGTTGATATCTTGCGGAGTGCAAAGTAAGTGTTCGATACGACAGATGTTCCATACTTAAAACATATTTCTGTAGGATTACCAGTTACATAAATAACCTTCATCCAAAGAAATATAAACAACTATACCGTGATATTGAGAGGGTTATTGAATGCGCACTTCCACTTTGGAGCTCCGCACTTAATCCGCTAAAAAATCCATCTCGTCCTCCCAACCGTGTTATCTATACAAAAGTTCAATATCACAGACCAGAAGGTGGACCAAAGCCAAAACGCGAGCTGAATGAAAATTTCTACGTTTTCCAGGAACGCATGGACAAGTGGATCGAACGACGTAAACAACTCAGGCGACTTGTCCAACCTGAACCTGAGCCATATATACCTTCCTCCTCTACGCTTTATGTAGAGCAAGAGGTACTTGGGAGACATAAGCTGCCAAGAAGGATGTTCAATTTGAAACGAGACTTTGGCCGCCAGGGCATTCAGGTGGTCGTCAGATTCACTACTCTTCTTCTCACCCCCGAGCAGCCCGAATACACTAAAAGTTTTTGGAGATTCGAAGGACGGCTGGCATGTCCCATACTTCAGGGTTATCCCCAGTAAATACTAATTATCGCATTATAGAACGAACATATCTGCGCAATCGCTATTTACTGCTTCGACACGGTGAACATCACCCCCTGTCGAATCTCGTTTCGCCATCAGGTTGATCCGCACAATATAGACGGGATTGAACATGCTGAAAGTGACACAACATGGCTTGAGCAGGTCTTTGGCTGCGAGAGGGGCCAACCGGCTGTACAATGCTTTGGGTCTATCGAGATGAAAGAAGGCAGACTCCTAGCCTATCCGAACACCATCCAAACCAAACGCGAACATTTTCGTCTCGTCGATCCCACGAAGTCAGGCCATCTCAAGATTCTTACTTTGTGCCTTGTCGATCCCAACGTTCGGATCATTTCAACCGCCAACATACCATGCCAGAGGTGGGACTGGTGGTGTGAAGCGGCCCGGGCAAGAGAGCCACAGCTTTCATTCGAAGAGAGATATGCACTCGATGGGGGCTTTGATTACCCTATTCCTTCGAAGGAAGGGAACGAAACGCGAGGAGAAGCGTTACGGAAATGGCAAACATTTGTAAGAGCCCATACGAGTCGGCATTTTGAGTCCTTAAAACTCTAACTAATCTCACTTCCCACGTTTGTCGCTCTGAGAGACTTTTCATGGTGTAGGATTACAAACTAGGTGTTAGTTATCCAGTTACTACATTGTATAGTCTTAGAATCGTGTAGCTATATTGTGCCTACCGATAACCTGAAGGTGCCTTACGATCTATGTGTATATACCATACTAAATTAGTTAGAGTATAGAAGAAATGCCTAATACAAGAATGAGTGCAAGAATCATTCATGAATCTACGAGTACCGGTAATTTATTATCCAAAGCTACAATAGGGTAAGTTGGTGCTATGTCCCGACAATTAGAGTAGATATAAGTAATAATATTATAAAGTGAGATCGAAGGCAGGGATTATACCATATTACTCTTGCTGTTTTGCAGAGCGTCGTTGGTGGAATCTCCCGAGGCGGGTTCTTTCTCTGAATTCAAAGAATCATCCACTGTTTCCTGAGTGCTCAAAGCACCTTCCTCTCCCCGAGACAGGTCCTTGTCTTCAATCATATAGATACTCGCAATAGCGGCGATTGCAGCACCGATTGCGTTGACAATGAACACAATCCGGAAACCACAAGTATAACCATTAGACAGTATGGATAGTGCTTGTTCCTTGGACAACATCACAGAAGCAGGAGACGCAAGAAGAAGAAATGGGTTATCAATGACAGTTGAGATAATCGATGATGGTAAGTTGAGGTTAACCATAGAGTTCCGTAGCGTGTTATTGCTGAGGGAATGATGAATAAGCAAGCGAGAAATGATAGTAGAGTACTTACATGATCATGGCACCTATGGCTAATGTTAGGGCACCTCCCAACAAGCGAATAAACTATGTTTTTTTTTGTGTAAGCTGCCACTCCGTTTGAGCGAATCAAAAACATACACTCCGGAAGGCGGTGACAACCGACATATCTTTACGTGGGACACTTGCTTGGATAGCGACAATGCCCGTTTGTATTGTCTATCATGTGGAGGTCATGATATCGTGTCTTTTCTGTAAAAGTATTGATTCGACCACTTACCTGACCGGCGCCAAGACCAGCTAAAAGCATGTATATGACAAAAGCAGCCATTGAAGTTTTAAGTGTGACCGTAGATAGCAAGCCGCATGCAATTGCCCACAGGGTATACCCACTAGCGTTGATTGTCTGATATACGGAACCATGAACCAAATCATGGGCCTGCCAGTGAGTCCAGTAGTTACCTTGTATTTGCCTGTCCGATGTATTATCATACCCTTATCAAGACTCTTGAGCGTTAAATAATACATAGTATACCGTACACTTACCACAATCCAGCTTCCTACTACCAGAGTGACAAAGTAGGGAATCAGGAAAACAGCTGCATCCAGTGAGTTATATCCAACAACAACTTGAGAATATTGGGGAATGTAATATATAGAAGAGAAAGATATAAATCCACTAATGGAGGTATCAGAAGAATGCCAACTGCCATGCTTTGCTGCGTACCTGATAAATGATGCGATTGACACCCCATTTACAGTGAGTTGCCTGAACATGTTCACTGTAGCGGTGTTCAGTAGTTACACTAGACTGTTGTTAGGAGAGCGGTGGCACGTACTAGGTACAATAGGTAATTCTGCACCCTTCCACTCCCATAAGCAAAAGACAACAGTCACAACTAGTCCACCACAAAATGATCCAAGTACTTGAGGCGAAGACCACGGGAATATAACACCACCCTTTAGATCACTATGGGTGAGCGACTCGGAAAGATTATTGAATGAAGGATGGCATACACACCCAAATTAATGGTAGTAATATCAATCCACAACCTATCAACGATAGAATTGTTCCGAGGTAATCAATGGCGAACAGTTTTCTATGTTGGGGTTGGTGACGTTGGGGAGGCAAAAAAAAATAATGTGTTTACCTTCTTATGCTACCTTGCACTGGCTTCAGAGGTAGGACGAACACAACGATACAAACTGATACGAGGGATATTGGGATCGTTATCCAGAAGCCCCACTTGATTTATATTAACTTACAATCTGGTGTGTTGAATAATTTACATTACTTACATTCCAGCTGACTCTCTCGGATAGCGCACCTCCTATGATTGGTCCAACAACAAATCCAATAGCAGAGACGAAGCTGATTATCCCTTGATATTTTCCTCTGATTCCGTTAGGCAACCAATATAAAACGACTCAGCATGCGCACCTTTCCCGAAGACTGACAATGTCTGATATAATGATCTGGCACATGTTCAGGATTCCTCCTATATTCGTTGGTTATAGCTTCAAAGTCTAGTAAGTTGACAGAACTAATATGTCTACCTCCTCCAGCGCCTGATATTCCACGAGCGATAATCAATTGATTTATTGATTTCGAAAAGCCGGAAATGAGATTTCCGATCATGAATATTGCAATGGCTGTTGTCAGCGCCGCCTTTCGTCCAAAAATGTCACTGAATCTTCCATAAAGGGGCTGAAAGCTGGTTGAGGTGAGCAAGAATGCCGCTGGGACCCAAGAAACGGTGGAGCCAGCATTGAGAGTTTTGGAGATGGTTGGTATTGTGGTAGCTATAACCACGGAATCAAGGGCTGAAACGAGAGTACATAGAGATAGGCCACAGAATACAACGATGACTTTCTCAAATGGAAGAAGGTTAGTCTGGTCTGTGAGGGTGATGGTTGATTCTGTAGAAAAGGTAGATGAGACCTGTGTTGCAGTGTCTGATAGGGTATTGTCGACTTATTGTGAAAAGGAGTGTGTGCTTGCGTAGCGTAACGTATTTGAGTGTGGTTCGTCGAGGGTTAAAGATCCATCCTGGGATGGAAAGGTTGTCAGTCGAGACATGAAGGGACGAAGGGAAAAGGGAGAAGAACGAAACTTAAACAACGTTACATTCTACCAACTTGAATTTGAATAGCCCGTCTTTGTAAAGGTTCGAGGATGTCATCCCACTAGTTCACGGCTAATCGATAGTTTACCGGCACTATCCATAGACACATGCTAACACGCCTCCATGGCGCTTTGCATACTCCTACACTCCCCTTCCTCACCAGCACATCTGCAAAATAACACATCCTTCCATTATAATAGTGCTTACCTCTTAGTAGTGACTACACAACCAACGTCAAGCAATTCTTCATGTTGTGAACCATCTCGATCAGTTGAAACTGTCCCATTGATAACCCGATCAATTCGGTTATTAAAGACAGCCACGTTCCCGAGCGCGAACTCTAGTTAAACTTGAACAGTCCAAGGCCATAATTCAAATAAGCTATCATTCATTCAAACAGCATACAAATCCTTAGAGTGGTTAGGTCAAGTTGTACTAGTAGTGTCAGTGACTGCTATCACTGAACTAGAACCTCTTAGGCTCTATCTCACTATCCTTAGTCTTTCTTGTAGATTCTCCTTGCAACAACTATAGATTGCAGCCTACTAGACCTAACCTTCTTAACTATCCTACTACTACTGCTAGACTACAATGATGTGTTGGATCTAAAAGAAGGACAAAACTACACAAAGGGATTAGAAGCTTTCTTAGAAGGATAAGTGTAAGGGACGTCTATCTCAGTGCTCAGGCAGTAAGCCAAAGACCAAGTATAGGACTCTCAAAGAGAAGCGGCAATGGCAAGGTAACCACCGCTTAGATAAGATATAGATATGCTTGGTCTCTAAGTAGAGCGATGCTCTAGGTAGGTCCTCAAGCAATGAGAGTGAGATGAGAGTGAGAGAATACTTGTATTGAAAGCCTAGGGAATCCTAGGCAATGTAACTACTGCTTATATACATAAGGTGGTAGTTAAGGCGAACTAAAGAAGAGTGGTAAAACAAGTAACAGCCTAAATATAACTACTCCTGGTAGTCAGATGAGTAAAGGGATTGGTAAGAACCTCGGGGACCGAAGTAATCCAAGGTAGTAGTCAAGGAGAGGGACTACAAGGTGAAACTGTTGAGAAGACTGGCTCCCAGAGGGAGTTGCCCAGTCCGGAATGCCTGCGCAGAGCGCTAGGCTAATCCCTAAGGGAAGCAGTAGCTAGGGAGTCAACTTACTGGTTAGTAGGTTGCTTGTGCTACAACTAGAAGCTCTGTAAGAACTTGTTATTGCTAGGACGCTAAATGGTCCTCTTTTATACTGTACAGAAGTATGCGCACGGACCATTATTCTACGCGTGATTCTACCTGGAGTAGCTGCGCATTTACCTGGGGTAACTGCGCATGATATCACTGCGATATTCATAGATATCCGCAGTCTATCTACGAGGTGTCCATGGATCAATGAGTGATTCATGGTGTACTATAATTAGATAAACTATTTATAGATTATCTACGGTCCGATACTTTAGCGCCTTAAGGGCGGCTATTCTAACAGAAACGGCTGTCCGAAGGTAAGTATAAATCAGTATTCACATTAGAGTAAACAAAAGTAAACAAGAGACGTCGAAACGTCGAAAATAGGGGTTGGTTGCGCTTAGGGGTTGAACCTGGAGCGCTGAAGGTTTGGAGGGCGTAACAATAAGGACAGGATGAAGCTCATGTCAGTGTTGTGTATGGTGCAACAGCTGAGGTGTGCAAGTGTGGTGGGTTGTAGCTTTATACTATCTATTTTCAGGGGAATGTAGTCCTTGTGCAGTCTGTACATTAAAGTCTGTCTGGTTTATTACTTATTACTTGTAATCTAGAGTGTGAGCCAATAATGTGTATGGTACTATGTGAGTGCTTGTGTTTGGCAATGGCTTGTGGCCATTCTTGTGTCCTAACATGATGATAGCAGGAGGGAGAAGATCTGTCAAATTAAAAATTAAGTTTAATTCTTAATTACCCTTCACAATCTATAAGACCAAGGAAATCCAAGGTACAGAACTTTCCTTAACCTTAAAGGAAGTCACCAATACAATGTTCCAGATGTCAAGAGGATGACAGCAGCAACATGCAGCAGTGTCAGGAGCTCACTAAAGATACCATTGCTGCAATCCAACAACCCTCAGGCATGTTACGATTTCTTATCTCTTCTTTCTTTTTCCTTTTCTTCTTCCTTTTCTTATTCCACCATTCACGCTGTAGACGCCTGTTTAAGCACGCGCCTCTGCTAGCGCTGACTTTAAGCGCGTGCCTCTGCTAGCGCTGACTTTAAGCGCGCACCTTCCCCTTTCCGATTCTCAGGGGTTGGTAGTTTGATTCAGCCTTCGGCCACTCTTTTATTCTTTTCTCATATATCAACCATTGTTTTAGTTTATTTACTCTTTAGCTCTTTGATAGTTGTCCTACCGTACAGCTTCAATAGAGTCTCGCTTTTCCTTGCTCATCCTCTTCAACATATTGGAGCGACGCCTGAGGGATACTGTTGGATCGTGGTATAAGGCTGTATAGTGAGGTTCTAACATAATCAAAGAGCTTCCTGACTCACCTGTCGCGACCGTCTCCCCAAGCGAGACTCATATTTCAATTCTTTTTCACTTCCAAAGGACGCTTGTCCTCCCCCTTTCCCATATCGTAGGACAGGAAGGTGTCCCACACCCGTGGCATCTCTTTCTCGTTAGCCTAATCACAGGCTCCGTCGACCGCAACCTAATCACAGGTTTCTACAACCAATCGTGCACAGCGTGCCCTTCAACCCACTCGTAATAGCCGTTGGAGATAGAACGGTATTACTCACGGAGAACTGAAGGATCTTGCTCAGAGGCGTAGACTTGTGTTTCTACCCCATTCGACTCAGCACTCACTCGTTCGTCACCTAGTGTGCCATCGACTGCAGGAATTTTCTTATCAATTATCCATCTCATCACCTAAGTGGCTGTTCAGGGTCATGCGCCTGCCACAAGGTACTACTGAACCTTCTCAACTCACCCACTCTATCTTTTTCACTATCCTCACCTCTTTCACCACCTTAACCCCTTCTCAACATCAACAATGGATCCACTCTTGTATTCGTTGTTACCATTCTACTACTTATTCCACATCTTATTTTATCCCCTACGAATGATGGTTGGCGGATCAGGCGGTGGTTCTGAAGAGCCTGATTGGTCGTTGGATCAAGCCATGATCCAAATTCAACAGCTCGTCAATAGCGTCACAGCCCTTCAAAACACCATACAGCAACAAAATGCTGTAATAAACCAACTCCAGGCTCAACAACTGGTTGGTAACACAGGAGGATTACCTCGTGGCCCTAAAATGGCCACTCCTCCCATCTACGACGGTTCCATGGCCAATTGCGAAGGATTCATCAATAGCTGCAGGCTATATATGTTGGCGAAACCACAGGAATTCCCGACATTGAGGATTAAAGTGACTTGGGTTTTGGGATTTATGCAGACAGGGATGGCGCAGATGTTCTGCGACCATTTCCTTGTGTACATGGCTACTCCAGAGTTTCAAACACAATACAAACAATCACCGGAACCAGACCAAATCGAACTCCTCTACTGTGATATATACAAGGCTTTTGGTGACCCGAACAAGCAGGCAACTGCTATACAAGAGATTACTACAATCAAACAAGGGTCAAAATCGGCTGAGGAGCACGTGCAACTCTTTAAACAGAGTTACATGAGGTCTGGGTACGGCAAAATCGCAGGCATACACGAGTTTAAGAGGTCATTAAACTCACCACTCCTAGACAAGTGTATGGCTGTCCTGGAGCTACCTACTACAATTGAGAAATGGTATGAACTTGTCATCAGACTGGACCGCCAGTGGAGGCAGGCGGTGGCTGAACGGAAGGCTTTCGCCATGTGAGGAGGTAGCGGCACCAGCGGGCAGTCTGGTTCCACATCACGGACTGGGCAACAAGGACAATCACGGCCAAATCAACAACAACAAGGCTTTACCCAACAAGCACAACACAACTGGCAAACACCAGCTAACCGACCACAACAAACACAATGGAGGCCACCAGTTCAACCTGCAGCGCATGACCCTAATGCAATGCAAGTTGACAGGAACCGCGGCCCCCTCCAGTGCTATAACTGTGGTCAAACCGGCCACATGGCCCGAGTCTGTCCGAACCCCCGCACCCAGCAGACGCGCTTGATGAGCGCTTGGAATAGCAGCACTGATGCCGATAGGGAGAAATTATGGAGGATGATGGGTGGTGGAGTACAGCCGGGAGGTGGTGTTGCCCAGATAGAGGAAGTTCCAGTCGCAACCCCCGCGACTATTGCCACAGTTACCCCAACACCACCTGTTCCGTTTAATCCGCTGGGTTTTCAATTTGGCCAATGAGTAGCTCCAGCTCAACGGCCATGAATGCTAATTGTACAGACAGTTGAATTTGTATTGATTACATCTTAAATGACAATGCTAAGTTTGTACATACTATTCAGAGCAAACCCCTAAGAGACCAGAAAAACGGATTACGAACATGGACTGGCCCCTGGGTAACCAGGCGAATTTGGAATGAGAGCAGTGAAGAAGCATTGAGAACGCTTCAACAGTATGCTCACAACAAACGAATCAATGAGGTCACCGATTCACTCATAAATGAATTAAATAACATGAGCAAAGAAGATGCGTTAATGTCCATTTACGAATTAAAACAAAAGCCAACAGTGGTCCGCACCACTGGGAATAACCAAATGGACATTAAGTGCATTGTCTCGACCACTGATACTCTTGAATTGTTTGAAGTGAAAGCACTGTTAGACAGCGGATGCACAGGATCTTGTGTCAACCAAGAATTCGTACAAAAACACCGATTAAACACCATACCCTTACCACGCCCAATACCAGTTTATAATGCAGATGGAACCAAGAACAATATTGGTTCATTAACACACAAAATACAATTAAGGGTCCGAATCAGTGATCATGTCGAACTCATGGATTTTAGCGTTGCTAATATAAGTAAAAATGAAATTTTCCTCAGTCACAATTGGTTGAAGTACCATAACCCTAAGATTGACTGGAAGAATGCAACGTTAGAATTTTCAAGGTGTCCTGGCGCATGTCAGAAAGGGAGCGAGGTGAATAGTCCAGAAGAGGAGGTACTGGACATAAGGGATTGGGAAGAAATGGAGGAGGGTGACCGCCTTTTAGCAGTTCAAATCGGCGCAGAAGAGATGCGATTCCGGACCTATCAATCTAAAGCGGGACAATTAGTGGAGGAAACATATGTACTGAAAACCTCACAAGAGTTTAATGCCCAATTACCGCCCTATTGTCTCCCCTTTAGAAAAGTCTTTGAGAAGAAAACGTTTGACCAGTTACCGCCAAGACGACCTTGGGATCATGCCATTGAACTGATCCCTGGGTCAAAACCGTTAGATTGCAAAATCTACCCTATAAATCCAGTGGAACAAAAACAACTGGATGACTTTCTCAAAGAAAATTTAGAAACGGGTCGCATCCAGCCCAGTAAATCTCCCATGGCATCCCCATTCTTTTTTATTAAGAAAAAGGATGGATCCTTACGTCTGGTACAGGACTACAGAAAGTTGAACCAGATGACTATCAAAAATCGGTATCCACTCCCTCTGATCAGTGAACTTATCGACCGACTATCAGAGGCAAAGTATTTCTCTAAAATGGATATCCAATGGGGTTACAACAACATAAGGATCAAAGAGGGAGATGAATGGAAGGCCACATTTCGAACGAACCGAGGACTATTCGAACCCCTTGTCATGTTCTTTGGGCTAACTAATTCCCCTGCTACATTTCAAACAATGATGAATGATATTTTCCGAAACGAAATAGCAGAGGGATGGATGAGTGTGTATATGGATGATATCCTCATCTTCACCCAAACTTTAGAAGAACATGCAAAAAGAGTGACGCAGGTATTAATGAAATTGGAAATGCACCAATTGTCGTTAAAACCCGAAAAATGTCAATTCGAGAGAACAGAAATAGAGTTCCTCAGATTGATTATATCTGTGAACTCAATCCGAATGGACCCGGTTAAGGTTAAAGGCGTAATGGAATGGCCTGCACTGACTTGTAAGAGAGAAGTGCAGCAATTTTTAGGATTTTGTAATTTTTACCGGAGGTTTATTGAAGGATTTGCTCAAATAGCAAAACCTCTTACAAAACTTACTGGGAAAGTTGATTGGCAATGGGGAAAAGACCAAGAACATGCGTTTAATGGTCTCAAACAACGAGTGTCTACCCAGCCAATCCTAGTAATTCCTAACACGACTGCACAATTTCGAATCGAGTCGGATGCCTCGGACTTTGCAATTGGAGGAATCTTATCCCAAATTCAGGGCGATGGTACTTGGCAACCCGTAGCATACATGTCTCATTCACTCAACGAAGCTGAACGTAATTACAAAATCTATGACAAAGAAATGCTCGTGGTGATGACATGTTTCTATGAATGGTCCCAGTACCTCAAAGGCGCAGAGAAAGAAATCGAAGTACTGACAGATCACCAAAATCTGATGTACTTCCGAAAACCACAAAACTTAAATCGCCGCCAAGCCCGATGGGTAACAGACCTCCAAGATTATAAGTTCATTATCAAACATTGACCTGGTAAAGCGAACACAAAACTGGACCTACTATCCCGCTGAGCTGGACATGAGAAAGGAGATAATGATAACAAAGATGTCATCCTTCTAAAAGATCATTTGTTCATTCGAATCTACGATGATGACAGAGCTCTCGGTGAGACGGAAAACAAAATCGCTAAGATCCCCAAGCGGTTTTGGGATAAACAGGTTGCAGAAGCGCTTAAAAGGAACGATCCAGAGTACCAAATTGATAATGGACTTATATATTGGCAAGGCCGCATCTATGTACCGGTTAACCAAGAAATCTGAAATTTCATCATTATGATTTGCCACAGCTGGGCAACCAAGGGTCACCCTGGAATCGCCAAAACTATCGAGTTCATCACTCGAAATTATTGGTGGCCTAATATGAAATCGGATGTAGAGTGGTATGTAAAAGGATGCGAGGGTTGTGCAACCAACAAACCAGATAGACAGAAAAGAAAAGCACCCCTCCATCCTCATGAAATACCGCCTGAACCTTGGCATACGGTATCTATGGATTTTATAGGGCCACTTCCAGAATCTAAGGGGTATGATACGATCCTAGTTGTGGTTGACCGGTTAACTAAGAAAGCGTACTTCATACCAATGAACGCGAACGTTACCAGCCTAGGAACAGCCACGCTCTATTGAGATTTTATCTTTAAAGAACATGGCTTACCTAGGAAAATTATTAGTGACCGTGGTCCCCAATTCGTATCAGGTTTTATGCAGGAACTATACAGGGTTCTAGGAATCCAGGGAAATTATTCTACAGCATACCATCCCCAAATGGACGGACAAACAGAGTGGGTAAATCAGGAACTTATTGAATACCTCCGCATTTATATAAATAATCGACAAGACAACTGGGCGGATTGGCTACCCATCGCCCAGTTCTGTCACAACAACCGCTCTCACCGTTCAACTGGGTACTCTCCGTTTATGCTGAATAATGGACGTCATCCTTACACAGGGGTAGAACCAACACTTAAATCTACCAATGACTCGGTTACTTCGTTTATGGATAAAACGAAGGAAGCCCTTGACAAGGCAAAGAGTTCCCTAGAAAAGGCAAATATCCAAATGAAAAATGCCTACAATAAGAAAAAGGGAAAAGCAGTCGAGTATGCCCCTGGGTCACAAGTCCTCCTGGATAGTTCGAATATTCACACTAAGTTACCATCTCGGAAACTTGGTGCTAAATATTACGGACCCTTTACAGTTAAGGGAAAGGTTGGAAAATCAGCGTATCGTCTAGATCTACCAAACAATTGGAAGGTCCATGACGTGTTCAATGAATCACTTCTCAAACCCTACATAATGCCAACCATCCCGGGTCAAACTGCTCATAACCGCCCCCCCCCAGATTTAGTAGATGGACAGGAGGAATACAAGGTGGAAGAGATCCTAGACAGCAGGGTTAGACAAGGAGGCCAATTAGAATACTTGGTAAAATGGTTCAGATACCCGATAGAAGAAAGTATGTGGCAACCAGCTACGGATCTAGACAACGCTCCGGAGAAGGTCAAATCCTTCCACGAGAAACATCCAGCGGCACTGAGACCAGTAGCGCTCAGATTGTTTGAGTTCAAACGCTACAAAAACCAAACCAAACCACGAACACCAAAGAGACTATTTGGTTGGGAGGATGGGAAGTTCGAGAGAGAATATTTGGAGAAACTAGAGAAAAACTGGAGGATTTGGAGAAGTGCGAGGAACCAGGCGAACTCCTTATGATTGCGTGGGCGCAATCCTTAAGGAGGGGGTAATGTTACGATTTCTTATCTCTTCTTTCTTTTTCCTTTTCTTCTTCCTTTTCTTATTCCACCATTCACGCTGTAGACGCCTGTTTAAGCACGCGCCTCTGCTAGCGCTGACTTTAAGCGCGTGCCTCTGCTAGCGCTGACTTTAAGCGCGCACCTTCCCCTTTCCGATTCTCAGGGGTTGGTAGTTTGATTCAGCCTTCGGCCACTCTTTTATTCTTTTCTCATATATCAACCATTGTTTTAGTTTATTTACTCTTTAGCTCTTTGATAGTTGTCCTACCGTACAGCTTCAATAGAGTCTCGCTTTTCCTTGCTCATCCTCTTCAACATATTGGAGCGACGCCTGAGGGATACTGTTGGATTGCGGTATAAGGCTGTATAGTGAGGTTCTAACAAGGCATCACTCCAAGGCATGAAGACAAATGAAATAGAAGAGAGAGCAAGCCTCTTGTAGCTACAGTGAGGTAGACTATCTAAGAGCTAAAGAATAAACAAGCAACTACAAGGACTATAAGTAAAACAAAAAGTAAACAGTTGTGAGGGGGATTGTGTTAGAATAGCTGCCCATAAGGCACTAAAGTATCAGACCATAGATAGTTATTAATAGTTATATCTAATTATAGCTAGCCACATGTTAAGAGTCCAGCCATGGACTCCCTGGAGATAGACTGTGGATATTCTATGAATATCAGCATGGCGTCATGCGCAGCAATGCACAGTCACCCCAGGTAATAACACATGTAGAATATTGGTCCATGCATGCACTCCTGTACAGTATAAAAGAGGACCATTTAGCATCCTAGTAATACAAGTTCTTACAGAGCTTCTAGCTGTAGCACAAGCAACCTACTAACTAGTAAGTTAGTTCCTTAGCTACTGCTTCCCCTAGGGATTAGCCTAGCGCTTTGCACAGGCATTCTGGACTGGGCCACTCCCTTTGGGAGCCAGTTGCACTCTCAACAGATTGAACTTGGGACTGCTCAGAGTTGCCTGAGATGTCCAACAAGTCTGACATCACTGAGTTTGGCTGAGAAGCCCAAATTGATAAGATAAGATAATAAAAAAGAAGGGAAAAAGGAAAAGAAAAGAAAAAGAAAATGGAATGAAAAAGAAATAGAAAATGGAGTTGTAACAAGCAGCTAGTTAAGCAAGAGTTTCACTTACAATCTAGAGTGGTGTAGATAGATAGAGTAGTGTGTAGTGATGTTTCAAGAGGAGGCAAAGGCTCAACAATTGAGAGAATGAAGTTTGTTATTTTTCTAGCTACAGAATACATGGTTTTTATACACTACAGACCAGGTATATTAATAGGAGAAAAATACACAATATGTCAGACATGTGAATGTGCTGAGTAAGTGGATTATCAATCCTTTTCACATGTCATGTCAAGTATGAGAACAAGTAGTCTGTTTGACAGTTTCATTCTCATGTCATGTCAACTGTGGTATAGTTCTCATGTCATGTCATTCATGAGTAATGATGATCTTATAATAGTTTGATTCTGCTTATGACAGAACTGTTACACCCTCCAACCTTCAGCACTCAAGGTTCAACCCCTAAGCACCCCTTTACTATGCAACCCCTATTTTCAACACTTCAACACTTCTTTGTTTACATCTGTTTATCCATTTGTGAATACTCACCTTTTACTGCCTCTTTGGACAGTGTTTCACTTGTAGTCAACATCGCTGACTATTGCCTCAGGCTACTCTGGTCCCCAGGCCTCCTTATTCATCACCTTACCAAGCTACTTACTCATCTAGTTACAAGTAGTAGCTATATTTACTTTCTTACTTGTTTCATCCCAACTACTTAGATACCATGAATGTATATACTGTAAGTAGTAGCCACCTTGCCTAGGATTCCCTAGGCTTTCAATACAAGTATTCCTCTTACTCTCAACTCACTCTCATTGTCTGAGGATCTACCTAGAGCATCACTCTACCTAGTGACCAGGCATATCTATTGTGGTGACTCGCTAATCTTGCGCGTGTGAGCGTGATTATTAGTCAACACGAAGAGTCTCGGTCTTGACGAAGCGTCGAAAATGCGTAGTCAAGGTGTAAAATTGAGAATCCTAATCTAAACAATACATGTGTTTCGGTTTATATAAT
>KZ302057.1:3151-71562 GCA_002554575.1 Amanita thiersii Skay4041 | reverse complement strand
AAGCAATAGTCAGCGATGTTGACTACAGGTGAAACACTGTCCACAGAGGCAGTAGAGATGAGTATTCACAACAGGATAAATAAAGGTAAACAAAGAGACGTTGAAATGTCGAAGATAGGGGTTAGGAGCGCTTAGGGGTTGAACCTTGAGCGCTGAAGGTTGGAGGGCGTAACAGATGCTTGGGGACCAGAGTAGCCCGAAGCAATAGTCAGCGATGTTGACTACAGATGAAACACTGTCCACAAAGGCAGTAAAGGTGAGTATTCATAAAGGGATAACCAAAGATAAACAAAAGGACATCAAAACGTCGAAAATAGGGGTTAGGGTGCTTAGGGGTTGAACCTCAAGCATTGAAAGGTTTGGAGGGCATAACATGATCCAGCATTATGATGTCATCATTCCCATCCTTGATAGAAGTAAAGGCTGGAGGGGTCTGTCCCACATCCAAGCCATGGCTTTCCAAGGCTCACAGTCCTCAGTGATTTCTGCAAGCTTGGCAGCAAAGAAATCTTTCTTCACTCTATAGTATCAATCAGTTGTTTGACTGATCTACTGCTCTCATCAGGATTATTGTACACATTAATGAACAAAATGGAGTCATTAGTGGAAGAATTCATGATTGAAAAATACAGAATGTTTTGATCATCAAAACAATTGGAATTGACAAGGATAGAATGATTCAGGAGTAGGGCTTTGTTAACATATGCAGCTACTTGGGGTCCTTAGTGCTTATCCCTTGGTTCATCATGAGAAAATCAGAAGGAGAATAGTAAAAATAAAAAGTTGTTGACAATCTTCCCCCACAAGTGGGGTGAAGATGACCTCTACCATGACCAGGCATGAGTGTGAGAATAAAGTGAGATGGTGGTGGTAGTGGATCAAGAAGTAGCCCCTGGTATTACAGCCAAGTGCTTTATCTCCTAGTGATTCCTAAATGGCATTTGGGAACTATGATATTGATTTGATGTTTGGCTTTCCTCATTGACTCTACTCAACAAAAGGGGACTTTGATATGAACATAATTCCATTTCCCCTTGAACTGCATATATCCCTATGAAAGATCTAATTTTAATCTACTTGACAGAAAGGCAGAGCAAGTGCTTTAATTTGGCTATTTCATTTTTGAATTACCTCTTGTCACTAGAGTGCTATGATAGTGCAAAGTCAATGAAGGAGAATATGGTTCTGGTATCATAGTGGTGGATGAGAATGTTCTGTGCTGTGATGTCATTATGTAAGATACCATATGCATGAATACTTAATGATTTGTCAACAATTTCTAGGTGCTCCTGAACGCTTAGCTTGTCCACTTCTATGGGAGAGCCAGCAATCTCTGTCACAATGCCAAATATACCACCATAGTACCCAGCCAGCTTGAATTGAGGGATGCAGATTCCTTGCAGAGCCTCAAGAGCATTATACACAGCAACTTCAGTCAGTATTTCTTCAAATTCTGGATGCTGATCCAGGTCACAGAGCTTTATGGCAATCAATTCTCCTTTCCACACACCTTCAAACACACTTCCTGATCGACCACTTCCAAGAAACACCTGGAGTTCAATATCAGGTAGGTGGACTTCTCCAACATTTACAGAGAATCCTATTGAAAGCTGTTTTGTTTTGCCACGTCTTTTGCCTTTGTAGCCACCATGGCCGGACCCTCTTTGCTTTTGGGGGGGGGACCACCATCCTGTTCACGCATTTGCCGCTTCGAGGACCTCCAGGGGTAAAGTCAATATCTCCAGGATCATCACCATCACTGGGGACATCAGGTGGGGGACTTTGACTTGGTGAAGGGGCAGACGGATTGGAGGGGTTTTTACGTGCACAGTCCATGATCCCAGCATAGCAGCTGAATAGCGTTGGATCTTGATGATCATAACTGACTGCCGGGGAAACATACAGTTTATTGACATCTCGCTTCATGAACCAGGTGCGGTCATAGGTCGTCAGATATTGAAGGCGATTGAAGGAAAGATATCCAAATAACTGTCGAACTGCGTGGCAGATATGTGATGATGGCGTATGTTCTTTACCCTCATTAGCGGCATCACGGTTGTATTCCGGGATGAGGTCAATAGTCATTGGTATGAGATGTGAGGTTTTGAATTCGATAATAAGGAGTAATGAATTGTCGTTGTAAAAAGTGAGATCAGGGTCTCCTGCAGCCATGGGTCCTCCTGCAGCATGCCAGTGGGTCCTCCTCTAGTTGATTTATGAGCGCTGAATCGTTCATCGGATTTTGCAACTTGCCCTAGGGTCTCAAATACGTTCCGCCTAAGGAGATATTGAAGATCTCGTTCAAGCGATACTGTGATTCCTTCACTGAATGTGAAATAATTCTTGTTATATACCCGTTTATTCGAGGGTGTGTAAAGTCCAACGTCGTTTAGAAAAGTATCCCACCAGATGACTTCATTTGGTATTTTGCTGTATCTGAATCGTGTCGGCGTAGAGTGTATGAAGCCAGTCAAATTATAGGAAGGTGGAACCCTTTTTAAAATGTCTAATTCGCTAAGACCTGGAGAAACATAAATGTGTATGCAGTCAGAAAATGAAACAAGTCACACGCACGAGGTGTTAACAACACAATGTGGATGTATCCACTAGGAATCTCATCCAGAAACACTTGAGAAATGAGCCGCATTGGGTTCAGTGGGTCACCATCTGGCTTGAGATTCTGAAGCGCCTCTTTGTTATCCCTCCTGACCTCCACTCTCCAGAGATCGAAGTTTGGTGCATTCATGCCCTGCAAAGAGTCTGGCCCATGTTCAATTATCAACTCCTTGAGCTGACTGACTGTCCTTGTTGTCACTATTGGCACTGAAAAAGGTCTAGCATCTGGGTCATCAAGGACATGGCAGTTAAGGAGAACGCTATTGGAGTCACGGTCATCCGACATTGTGTACTGGGTAAGGCGTATAAAATTTTGTTAGAATAAAATATGCAGGTGAATTGTCAAGTTACTGGCATACTGGTAGATGGTTGTAGGCAGGGACGATGCATAGTAGCAGACAAACTGATTGAGGTAGTACAAGCAAGTGACAGTGTGACGAGAAGCTGGATACAGACAGTGACTTATATTAATATATTGACTCTCCATCGTATTCACGTCCTCAACGTGATGTCCAACGCCCACGGACACAAATCAACGGGCTCAGTCTCTCAAAACCATAAAGCTCAACTAGCGAATGCATACAATGAACTTGGAAAAGAGCTCTCATCCAATAAGATTCGGGTTATTGGTAACTACACTCTTGGTAAAGTCATCGGCGAAGGTCTGTTCATTTCAACAAGCTTCTGAAATCTTAATATTCACGACATTCTTAAGGGGCATATGGCAAGGTTCGCTTAGGCACACATCGCCTTACGTCTACTCGTGTCGCAATCAAGCAAATCCCGAAATCTATGTCAGCTGCACTCACCCGAGAGATCCATCATCATCGTCAGCTTCACCACCCACACGTTACTCAAATGTATGAGGTCATCGCTACGGAATCATCTATTTGGATTGTTACTGAGCTCTGTTGTGGAGGCGAATTGTTTGATTATCTCGTCGAGAAAGGCAGGCTCTCAGAAATCGAAGCAAGAATCATCTTTGGTCAACTATGCCTTGCTGTTGCATATTTACACGATAAGGGTATTGTTCATCGTGACTTGAAACTCGAGAATGTTCTCCTTGACGAACGCTGTCGTGTCAAGCTGGGAGACTTTGGATTCACTAGGGAATATGAACGTGGCTCCTTCATGGAAACCTTTTGTGGAACCACGGGCTATGCAGCACCAGAAATGTTGTTGCGGAAAAAATACATGGGCCCTGGTGTGTTGACAGTTGATACGATCTTCAGTAACTAACTTTAAGTTTAGAAGTCGATGTCTGGTCATTGGGGGTGATTCTGTTCTGTCTCCTTACTGGTACTTTACCATTTGATGATGACGATGAAGATATCATGCGTCAAAAAATCATCAAAGGCGAATTTGAAGATCAGGAGTGGCTAACCCTTGGTGGGCTCATAAACTCCATCTTTAAGTGCGTTTTCTGATGTTCCGTAGAATCTCGTGACCTGATCAAGAGAATACTTGAAAAAGACGTGTCGAAGAGATATACCATTCCCCAAATCCTTGGACACCCCTGGTTCACATTGCAATCATTACATTATGAAATAGGGTCTCCAGCTTTCACACCAACAAATGCACAGGATTCACCCGACAAAATGCCATGGCCAAGTTCTGGTGATGTTTCCCTCCAGTCATCTGCCACTTCTACCTCATCAAGAACTTCCGAGTCTCCGTTCATGTCGGGATCTGGAACACTCAGCGCCTCTGCCCCGACAACTCCAGATGACGTTATCGCAGATCCCTTCCTTGTAGCACCCATTGGGAACTCATCCTTGTCCACTATTCGCCGTAACTCCAGTGAGTCGACCTTGCGCAAGTCACCTTCTGGCTATTCCGATCCTGAATCCATGTATTCGAAAATCTCCAAAACGGCTGGCTGGCAACCTGAAACAGTCGTCGAAGAGGATACTGAGAGGCTCAAGTCAGATGACACTTCTCCTCCCCGCTCTCGTCGTAATTCATCTGGTTCTAAGGCACCTCCGACCTTTCCTTTGCGTACCCCAGCGCGTACTAAACGTCGTTCTGTTTCTTCAACGCTTTCCGATCCATCTTCACCAACAGGAGAAAAGTCCCCAACGCCTTTACCCGCCCCACGTCTTCAGAACATCAATTTTTCCTCCCTTCTCAATACCCCAACTCCTATCATTTTCTCCACCTCTGTCGAACGTGAAGTCCTCAGTACTCTCAGCGCGCTAGGTTTTGACACAGCCCAGATAGTCCATTCTGTCCTTACGGATGCATGTGATGCAGCAGGCGCGGTTTGGTGGATGTTGAAGAAGCGTGTTGAGAAGCGTCTGTATGAAGAGGGTGATCAAACAAGTTTCATTAGCTCTCTAATTGATTCGCATATACGAGAGACGAAAAGTCCAGATGATGCCCTTCCTGTCATGTCCTTCGAAAAGGCTAATTTGCCAGAAAACAAGAGGGTCAATGTTGGTGTACAGGCCGACAGTCCTACTGTTCCAAACTTAGTCCAACTTGCACCTCAGCTGGCACTCGTTCCAGCTACTCCCACACTCATGAGGCCATCAACCCCCCCTCGACCTATAACGCCAACACGAACACCATTACTCTCACCTTCTTCTTCTAGTGTCACAGCAGAAAGCTCTACACGTTCTCATCCAACTACACCCGCCACTAGTGTCAAGGATCGAGATTCGAAAAGCCGTAAACCTCGTTCTGGTAGCGTCAGCATCATGCAAAGAGCGACCACTGCCCTTGAAGCAGCAGGTCTTGTTCGAAAAAAATCCTCGGAGGGTGTAAAAGAAGACCGGGACAGGGAAAGGTCCAAGGAGATGGACAGAAAAGCAACAAGCGCGGAGGAGCCGAGGATGTCTCATGGGAGTAGCTCTTCGAAGCTAACGAAATCTCCTCCCTTTAGGGCACATAAGGGTACTATCACCCCACCGCCTACCGATCAGTCGCTTCTGCCTCCCACCAACTCACCATGGGTGTTGACTGACTCCAAGGACACCTCTACACATCCTACCCGCAATGCGGGGGCATCCTCTCCCGCTAACACACCAAGTGACATGGTACAATCGTTCTCTACTCCGAATATGTCAGATATGAATCAGGGAAGCAAGGGTAGAGGCAATCTACGTGGTCGCGCTAATATTTTGAATGCGTTCCGACTTTGGTTTCACGAGGATAGGAAGGGAAAAAGGAAAGAAACATCTGTACAAGGTAGTAGTATCTATAATCGGACTGCAACGACTGCGCAAGGTTTTAGTTCAGGCAAACGCAGAAGCAGTAACTCTTCCAGTGGCAAGATAGGCGGCCGCATAGGACACAGACCCCAACGACCTTCAATATCGTCCCGACGGTCGAGCAGCGTTAATTCACGGCGGTCTTCCGTCAACTCTGCCCACATGGTTTTGTTAGATTCACCTCAACAAATTCCTGCGAGACTTTTTGGGGCACATACTCCGAACTCTGAACGAGGAACAAGTGGAGGACCTGGAGGTGAAATGCCTTCAAGACCCTCTTCCATTCGTAGTTTCTCTATGCAGCAGCAACGTCACCGCAAGTCTCCATCTGCAAGTTCGGCTGGCTCGGCTCATTTCAGGACATCTTCACCTATGCAGAAATATCACCGGCGAGGTGGTTCTGGTTCATCAACACGCGTTGTGAGACAAGCGCCTCGCCCAGTTCATATACGGACTAATTCCACCTCTTCGATGCCTTCTCCCCCTTCATCGCGACCTACTTCTCTCTACGAACCTTCAGAGAATGAGGGACAGAAGTTAGTGACAACATCCTCGCCAATAAAAGCAAGGTCAAGGCGCCCAGGGGAAGATACTTCCAATAACCGGAGGGCCAGCACTAGCACTCTGACAGGCACCACCTTTATTGCTCAAAAGCGCCAGGCACCATTCGCCAGTCCGATTTCACATGGATATAGCAATTCCCTTGGGCGCTCCAGCTGGAAAAAGTCATGGGGTTTGGAGCCACCAGGATGGCAGACTCGGGCAACGCAAATCCCCGTTGAGGTTCTGGCGATATCACCTGCAAGTGACTCAACATTAATACGAGACGTCTTTTCTAGTCGTCCTTCTCTGAGTCTCGGTGATGAAAGTGATTGGGTAGATGAGGATGAGGAAATTCCTGCGTTTGCAGGTGGTCTCGGTCAACTCGGAACAACATTACTGTCATCTGTGGCAGCTACACACCATCCCGAATCTACATTTATGCTGTCTTCTGCCCCTCCTTCACGAGGTCAACGGACGAATAATAAACGGGCGAACCGTAACTCTGCCCCACCTGCCATAGGTTCCGGGGTCAATTCTAGACAGAAGCAAGGACTATCAGGTCCAGAGCGCCCAATTTTGCTGCCAGATAGCACCACTGAAACGAGGACTTCACGACGACAGCTCCCTGTAACTCGAGTCGGCCCAGCATTTAAGCATGCTATACAAGAAGAAGATGAAGATGAGGAATAACGATGTAATCGACTTCTATTCCTGTGCTTACAATAGTAGTTCCTACCAAATGGTTTGTCCTGGTTTCTCGTATACGTATCACCCTTTTTTTTTTTTTTACTGATAGGAACACTTGTCATGTTTATTGCTAGCTGCATCATTGATACCCTGCTTCCTGTTCTTTCCTTCACTTTCAATCATTTGAAACTGGTTGTTATGGCCATTGCAATATGTGAAAATAGTGTAACAGGCATGTCTACAATACAAATCTAATATGTTATGTGAGAGGGTATCTGTCCGAGAATCTACTGCCAAATACAATAAGCTGGTATCAACATACAGAAAATGCTACCATTCTGATAGGAGGGCTTGTGCACTTTCCTATATCAAAGTCAGACAGCCGTGTCAAAGTGTGTGAGGAATACTAACCTTCAAACGATTCATATTATATATATATGCAACGTTAACGATCGTTCTAAGTCGTTTCCGGACATCTGCTCGTGTTAGAGTAAGTTGATATGAACCAGAACATGCACACCAGCGCGAAACATTGTCAGATTGGATTTGTTGACACTTGGAACAACGCATGTCCTGTTGGGAGAAAGTACGTTCCAAAGAATGCACCATCTCAATGAGTGTGAATTCTATATTTGTCCGATCGAATTCTGCACCACAATTCGGGCAAAGCCACTTTGGATTAACGTCGGTGCTGCTAGGAAGAAGTTCTGGATCTCTGCAAAAGTCGAAATCCCTCAATGCTTCACAATGACGGCATGGAACATTCGAAAGCTTCAGTGGCTCACAAGGATTTCGGAAAGCGGATTCGTGAGCAAATCGCCGGACTCCAATCAGTTCCAGTAAATTTTGTTTAAGGATACCAATCTCGATATGGTAATCCTTGGCTAGAGCAAATACAGCACAGACAAATTTGACGAACTCCATCGATGGATTTGAAAGTGAAAGATGAGAACCTGGTAAAGTAGGGAATTCCCATTCTGGAGCAGCTTCAATGTCCAACACGGCCTGGTCGTGCCTTTCTGTTATACTTGTAACGATCCGCAGAAGCTTTCGGGTGAGCTTCTGGGCAATGAACTTGATCGCGTTCTCCGTTTGGTCAGTCTTCCCCATGGTATGGGGAGTCACGTCGAGAGCTCTAGTTTGTGCCATATAAAGTGGGGATCGACTTTCCGTGTTACATTTTTGGGTAATCCTGAATAATTCGAGTGTGTAGTATTGTATTATTGTGATAAAGTCTTCTTGAATCGGAATAGGAAGAAATTGTTGGATATTCCACCTCATTTCAACTGAGAGTTCCTGAGGAGGCTCGGTGGCTAATGGATCCTCACAGACAATCCCGCCCATATTGGATGGATCCATGAAGAGCAAAAAATCATAGAAACGATCCGTGCTAAGATATATGTGTTGAAAGAGCTCATGCCCAGTAATAGCGGTGGTGATGTATGTAGCATAAGCATGAGCAGTCCCAGGAGGCTTCGTTGTTGCAAGGAGTATTCGACTAAAATCAGCATACACAACCTGGGAACCAAGGCGCCTAAATTCGGCAAGCACCTGAGTAAATATTTTACGCATGTAGCCGAAAACAAATCGATGTAGGCAGGGGTCATACATGCATGAAGCTGTGGAGCTAATCCACCTCCAAAAATGGTCAATTGCTATGCATGATGGGCTTTCAAAATCATGTTGAATCTTGTCTAATAGCCAAGTTTTGATCATCGTTTTTAGCACGAAGAAGACTTGAGATGAAACATTTGATTCGCCGAGAGTTAGATCCCGAGGGGTGTCATTACTGGAATATTCGTTGATAGACCGGGTAACAGAGTCGAAGATGGTTTCACCACCACTACCTTCGAGCTCATTGATTAAACTTGACTGTAAAACGGAGTTGACAGCGAGGTTGCGGACCGATAGATCCAGACAAACATTTGTATACATCCCAGGTGATATGAAATCCGTTCTAGGAAGCTCGTCGATAGGACGTTGATCGATTTCGATGCCCCCAAGGTCAGGACGATCACCAGGCGACCACCACAGCACAATGTCCTGTTGCACCAAACGTCGTGCAAAAGTGATATCTGATAGTGTTAGGGGTTGATCACCCTCAATATTCCCGATAGGAATATCATAGTAATTTGCGATGGATATCAGGCGGTCAATCCACGGTCCGAGTGAAAGATAACGATTTAGCATTTTGGAGGCAACATGAAGCTGCCATTGCAAGACATCTAGACTGTGAGCTGATTTCGCCTTGGACATTGACAGCACTGGAAATCTATTCAACTTTGGAATGTACCTCTCAAAATAAGGCAGATCTTTGATGGATGAAATAGCAACTACCACAGATTTGTCCTCCAGCAATCCAAGCTCGCGAGAGATTGCCTTTAAGGCGGTGATCTCATTGGTATGGTATGTCGAAGTGAATTCCTTGCTAGAAGGATAATCGATTGCATCGCAGGGGCCATAATCTTTTAATCTCTTTTGTAGCATTTCCCGGTATAAGTCATTAAGGCGGGAAATTCGTTGTCGGTGAGTAGCCGGGTCAATCACGTGCAATTTCACGGCTCCAGAGGGGGGAAAGAGGGCAAAAATGTGCAACAGCGAGCTAGTAGAGCAAGCGTGATATAGAAGGACATAATTACCTCTGCCATTTCTGCTGAGATACTTATGCTGGGAGGGTGAAGTTAGACAATCTATCTGTCTGAGGTCGATCCCAGTGTGTTGTGCTCTATTCAGTGTCAGGCCTGGCTCGCTGAATACGCAGCTTTTACCGGTCTTGAGGATAGCGCGAACTTCGAGTGGTAGCTGGATGGGGAATATAAGTGGAGCAAAGCAGCTGTAGAAAGCAATTTTACTCACTTGCAGCTCATATACACCATCGACTTTTGGATCATTCATGAGATCGATGAAGTGCTCCTGTTTCTCCTGGTATGTGAGCTCATTTACAGAGACCTTGTAAAGGTGTACACAAGGAGCGTTACGAGGAAGGCTACGCATGACTTTCGTGCATGTATAGTGATCATGTAGGAAAATCTTTTCATTTGGTTTCTTGAAATGAAGGTAGAACTCCCTCGGGATACGAAGTGGGACTGGAACGAGTTCGCCACCAGTTGACAGCCAAAGTATGTAACGGCCAGGGGTAGAACTCGGGCGTATCTGGACAATGTCCCATTGTCTGTGAAACTGTCCTCGAACGTTTTTGAACAGCTTTGACCTGGAAGCTGATGAGGGTTCTCCAGCAAGGCGGGAATCACGTTTGCACTTCCATCTGGCCCTCATGACACGAATCCATCCAGGATAGTCAAGCAGGGGGTTTGGTACATTATTTTCAGTTGCTGATTTGACTAGTGATGCCCTTTCAGTCACTCGATGTCCATCAATGTCAAAATATCGTTCACGTTGGGACTGCCCACCGATGCTATCCTCGATGTCAATAGTCCGTGCCACAGTGCTCACATCCTTACTGAAAAGGGTGAAAAAATCAGTGACTTTGTTTTGCTTGAACTTATCAACCTGCCCGGCTACTCTGCGGTGCAACCAGTCAGGGTGACGTATTCGAGGGACTGGATTGGGTACTTTTTGCATTGCAGCAGGGATAGTGATGAGTTTCTGGATGACAGATCCTAAACGCTCTATGTAGTAATCCCAGTCAAGAATTGAACGCAAGTCAAAATTCGAAAGACTGCTGTCCTTCAGCCATTTCCGGAGATAATTTCGCTTGACGCCTTCCTCAGCCGCAAAAATGGCGACAGGAATAGCACGCTCCGTGACTGGGGCGCCAGTAGGACGAGCAGATATGATGAATTTGCAAGCAAGGCCTTTATCCTTAACCATTTGATCACCAAGGAATTCCGCCAAGCGCTTTGCAGTACTGATTGAGGTTGATTTTTGACCAGCATACTCGGCTAACGTCTTCGACATGCTTCGATTCTCGGCAATAAGGTCAATTAACTCTTCGTCCTCAAGGTTCTCGGCTTTGGTATAAAGTACATCCAGCCACTGGTCAGCAATTTGCGCCACGGCTGCATAGCATTCCTGCGTTGTAGTACCAAGTAGGAACTTCTCAAACAATTGCGATTGGAATATTTTAATCAGCTGCAGCTCGCCTCTTCGTTTGACTTCGAAGCCTTTCAATTCAGCAAGTGAACCGTCGTCATTGAATACTGCATAGCGCTTCTTCAATAGTTTGTCCTCTTCTTTCGACGAGGGAAGGATCATAGCTTTATAAGGACCATCAAGCTCAAAAAATATTGAGTTTTCGCTATGAATCACGTATTCTCCAGTTGCGGGGTCAAGATCGTGATACTGGTGGTTCGTGAATTTCGCATGAACAAGGTGATTTAGCATGGTACAAGGATAAGAAAACGCGATCGATTTCCCATTTTTGAGCTTGAACCTGAAGTTCTCGGGGAAAATGCCTGGAAGCATACACCAGATACCATCAGTATCAAGTTCCAAAGGTCTTCCGATTTGCTCGACAAGGGCACGTGCCATCTGAATAATAGTCGCCCCAGTCAAGCAGGTAATACCTGCCATCTCCATTGAGTGCCATCGAGCTCCCTTGCGCATAACATACCCATAAAAAGAATTGAGAATACATTTATGCGCGAGCTGCAAAGAGTCGTAAAGGACTATCATTTTTTTGGCTTCATTGACTTCAGTAATAGGACAATTTTCTTGAATTGCGGTATCAAGATTCTTTTTCCAGTTTTTATGCAAGCCTTTATATTCATATCGCCTGTCCCTGAAACGACGAACCGTATTGACATAGAAAGGATTTTCCCGCTGGCATACAATGGCCTCACGTGTTTCGACCTTTGTGTCCTTTGTCCTCTTGTAAACCTTTTTTGAGTAATCTCCAACACGTTTATGCAGCATTGCATTCTGTTCTGCCTCTGAGAGCTCGTGAAACTTCCGTTGGGGGCCACCAGCACGCTTGGGAGGGAAGTTTTCCTGATGAAGAGCCTTTTTGATCATGTTGAATTCATCCCGTTGAGCAGGAAAGAATTCACCCCTCCAAGCCCAATTCAAGCGTCTGTCACATTTCTTCCCTGGTCTGTTAAAGTCACAGACAGCACACACTGACTCATCAACCATTGAGTCAGGTTGCAACCTGTTTGATAACATGATGTTTGGATACATCGCAGCAACATCAAGGTGGTAGATTAGCGGCTTGTCTGTACGCTTGGGATTATCCCGCATAAGTTCGAGAGAATGACTTATTGCTCCTTTGACTTCTTCGTAGTTTGTTACATCGTCAAGTGAGGCTCGTGACTCTTCAACGATGCAGAAGCTTAAAGCCGCATCAAGTTCATCTATTAGCTGCGTTTTCGTGAGATGTCGAAAATGCTCGAGAGTATGCGAATAGTACCTGCTGTGCAGCCGAAGGCACGATTTTGAACTCAGTAGGTATATCGCTTCGGAATACCCCTGCTTCTAGGGCCTCAACGTGACCCCCAACATAAGTTTCAGAGGCAAGGAGATGTCCTTCATACATATTCCCATGCACTTCTTCGTGCCTATTGGGCATAATTATTCCAGCCTGAAATGCTTCGACCTAGAGTGGACGATAAGCATTAGATTTAGTTTCTGAATGGAGCGTACCATCAGAAGGGTCTCGCATAGTGTACCACTACCCTTGCGCAGAACTTCGTCCGGGTTAAGAGGGATGATATTACACAAAGAAAATATGAAAGGATGAACGTATTTCATGTACAAATAATAGGTTGCCACTGCATCAGAGACGGAGTATTGGGCAAGGGTTTGAGGTTGCTCAGTGGCGTAACTGTCCGCGTGTGAGATATTTTATTCATGAATCCTGAGGCAGCTTACAGTGTCATCTGTTCAGGATCAAGCTCGATAGGGTGGTAGCCCAACTTGGCTGTCGTAACTGCTTTGAGACCTTGACTCCCTTGAGGTAAGTAGGAATCTCTCTTCACCCAGCGGAAACAATCCATGTGAACACAAGATCGACTCTTGTATTCATCCTCAGAGTCTTTGACAAAACCTATCTCCAGGAACATGTCTATTCCATTGATCTTGGCACGAGCATCGAGGAATGGAAAATCAAAAAAATCTCCGTTAAAGGTGGCCATCACAGTAGGCTTTACATCCTGTATATGAGAGAAAAAACGGCTGATTGTAGCAGCCTCAAGAAAAATTTCGTCAGCTTTCTGGGATATGATTTCAGCTGGATGATTACCTCGTTGGGCTCATTGAAGATGGAGAAAGGACCCTCATAGCCTTCTTTAGGTGTATACTCGAAGTCTTCGATATCTTCGCTTACGATTTCCCTATTCGTAATCAGATATCCATGTCCGTCCACCATATAAGAGATCATCATGACTTGGTCTGTGTTGTGATCAGGGAATTTCAGAGGTGCTTTTGTTGTTTCAATATCAAATGCCATTACGACGGGGTCGGCACGTTTAACGCGTTCGGATATAGGAGAAAATGAAGGTTGACCTGCATTAAATGTTACAGTGTACCATAGACCAACGCGAATATTATTATCGATGGCCACGCGTAGGTAGTATGGAACATCGAATTCTCGAGCATCAATGATGCTCTCTCTGGGTTCCCTGTCCTTGAACGAACTAGAACCAGCATTGCGTTGAGAGGGGTCATCCCAAAAATCGTCCTCTATTTCAATGTCCATGCTTGCACTGCCATTGGCTGTAGTAGCATTAATGACTTCAGCATAGGCATCAATCGCATCTCGTTTGGAACCATTGGCCAAGGCCAGAGCAACGACCTCACGCCTTACTGTCAGTAGATCAGAGACATTTCGAAAACACAACTGAAGGTAGAGTCTCTTGTGACCCATCAAGTGGTTTGGAAGCTTCAAGTCCTCTTTGTAGGCACGAACAACTCGAGAAATTAAGCCCTCGTTTTTCTTCTTCAACCATTCTTCGACGGCATTCTCTGTACCCGCCTAAGAGAAGTTAAATAAATTTTAGGAGCATTCACCAAACGGTCCTGACCTTACACGCAATCTGAAAGTAAGGCTCATACTTGTATGTACATTTGAACATCCCGCCGTCATCTTGAATAAAATAGTAATCGACAGCTGCTCTTCCAGAAGGCCAGTCTGGGTCTTTAACGAGTGTCTATAGAAGCGTCAGATTTATGGTATCATTCAAAGGTAGTCACATACGGGGTGCATGTTGATCAACCAGCCTTCCTTCCTTTCACCTTCCTGTATGCTCACGAACCCAAGTTTCTCATCTACTTCATCACTAACTGTCACCCGTTCGAACCTTTCTGCTAATTGTGAGCCGTCGACCTCACGTCTTGGAGTAGAATCATCAGGAGCTTTCGATCCACCACGTCCCCTTCCGCGCCATGTGCCACCACGAGTATAACCCCTTGCGCGTCCTCTTCCTCTGTTACGTGTTGTAAGCCCAAATGAACCTCGACCACGGGCCATTTTGAGTTGAGTGACGGGACGCGTCTTGTCACACGAGATTAAGATTAAGAATGAGGGTCACACTCAGAAGTCCAAAACAATGGACAGTTTACGATAGATGTTTATTATTTATTATAGTACACTACAAAGGCCACATATATATATATACACTTGCCGTGAAAATAAAACAAAAGTTATATCCTCTGGCCCGTAAAACCATGTCCGAAACAAGTATATCCCATTTAAAAAAATTAATGTCACGTGACTCGCTCACTGAGTTTGCATTTGCCCGCTGGAACAAACGTATTACTACTCCAGTTGACATCTCCGTTGACATCTCTTTCTTCACGTTCTCTCACCTCCTGCTGCCGTGAAGGTCTTCCGGCGCTACGGACGTTAGTTGTCTCTCCCAGGACAATAACATCCTCACTCTTGACTTATTGCCCTTTCGACAACGCAGTACATTTAACAATTGCAGATGCAAGTTATTCAAACTCTCCTTCTCTTTTGTCCTGACTACTTATCCCAGGGCCTTCATCTCAGTGGAGTCTTCTGAGATTGCAAGCGCTAGCCTGCATACCTCAATACCTTGGTACTGGCACCTATATGGTCTACCGTTCCTCTCCTTGTATCCTGTCCTGGCATATGCATATTTTATCAAGTACGACACGTGGCTCGTCAGCGAAGAGTGGACTTTTTTGGCATGTGTAACTCTCGCAGTTGGACATGCTCTGAGTTATCTTGTAACAAGATGGAATGCTGGCGCTCGAGCATGGATAACAACGAAGAAAGTAAGAGTCATTGGCTGGCTTCATATTATTCGCTTGACATTATTTGTAAAGGCTCCCTCATTGGACGGTGCGGACTGCATCCGTATTATACCTCATCAACATCGTGGGCAAGGCGAAATTGTACCTCTCGAGAAGAAGCAAGTCAAGAACGCTACTCAATGTACTTTCAACTATCAGCGGGATACATACACCGTTTCCAAAGCTTCGCCACTGACGTTCTCTCGTCTACCCTACCCATCTGCTAGCCGACCTCCTCTGAGTGAATTCATTGGACAAACAGGCCTTGTCGAGGATCAACTTTCTTCCCTCCCAGATTTATATGGCTGGAACGAGTTCAATATTCCGATTCCCTCCTTCTCTGAGTTGTTTGGGGAGCATGCCACTGCACCATTCTTCGTTTTCCAGATCTTCTGTGTTGCATTGTGGTGTATGGATGAGTATTGGTACTATAGCTTATTCACCTTGTTCATGCTGGTTGTATTTGAATGTACGGTCGTATGGCAGGTATGTCCCATATGAGTACTAACTGGAACACTTCTCACCAATTGTGTATTAAGCGTGTACGGACTCTCACAGAATTCCGCACAATGTCTATTGCCCCCTTCCCTATCAAGTGTTATCGCGATTCTCGGTGGGTGGAGATTCAAACTGATAAATTACTACCCTGGGATGTAGTTTCCATTGGTGAGCACCCACCAACAAACTCTGTATTCTATCAAATTCTCATGTGAATCAGTACGTCAACAACATGAGACAACGGTTCCCGCAGACGTCTTGATCGTTCATGGCACTTGCATTGTCAACGAGGCAATGCTCTCTGGCGAATCCACTCCTTTGTTAAAAGAATCCATCTTATTGCTAGACCCAAGGGAACGTTTGGATATTGACGGGTCACATAAGAATTTCATGCTCTTTGGTGGAACAAAAATCCTACAAGCCAGCACTTCTGGTGAAATTGTTTCGCCTATCAAAACTCCCGATGGTGGCTGCTTGGGTATTGTCATGCGAACAGGGTTCGGTACAGCACAAGGCCAACTGGTGCGAACGATGATATTCTCGACAGAGCGTGTATCTGCGAACAATTTAGAGTCTTTCCTATTCATTGGTTTCCTGCTCATCTTTGCTATTGCTGCTAGCTGGTATGTCTGGGTCAAAGGTATGATTGTAACCCATTCTATCGATTTTTAAAAACACTCACAAAATGCTTAGGCATTGAGCGTGATCTGAAGAAGTCCAAACTACTACTTGACTGCATCCTTATCATCACAAGTGTTGTTCCCCCTGAGTTGCCAATGGAATTATCACTTGCGGTTAATGCTTCCCTTGTTGCTCTGTCAAAGTTTGGTGAGTCAACCTTTATTGGTACAAGCTGTTCGACCATGAAAACCCTTTCTTTGCAGCTATCTTTTGCACAGAACCATTCCGTATTCCGTTTGCTGGTCGTGTCGATGTATGTTGCTTCGATAAAACAGGAACCATTACTGCAGAAAATCTTGTCTTGGAAGGGGTTGTTGGGGTTAAGTAAGTACATGTTCTATTATACTTCAAAATGACTCTGAGGCCTCTCTAGTCCCACTGATCATCTCAAGTTGGTACACGTCAAGGAGGCCTCACGAGAGACCACCCTCTGTCTTGCAGCTGCACATGCGTTGGTTAAGCTAGATGATGGTACAATTGTCGGCGATCCTATGGAGAAGACAACACTAGATACTTTGGCTTGGACAATTGGCAAAGGTAAAGCGGCCTCGACCTTACTTTTAGTACAGTAAAACTCACATGTAGCCAGGTGATACTGTTTCATCCACTGATAACTCGGCTCCCCATCGTACCCAAATCACAATTCGCCGTCGGTTCCAGTTCTCCTCGGCCCTTAAACGTATGTCGACTGTCTCAACTACATCATCCGGTAAATCTTTGGTTGCTGTGAAAGGCGCTCCCGAAACCATCAAGAACATGCTAGCTACTATTCCTGATTATTACGATGAAACATATAAACTGTATACCAGGAAAGGTAGTCGAGTTCTTGCTCTCGGTGTCAAAGAGATGGAGGCAATGTCAACTGGACAGGTAACTGAATCTTTAACTAAGATGCTTCTGCCGCTGATACCTTTTGGACTTAGATCAATAAGTTGGCCCGGGAAAAAGTGGAAAGTTCATTAACGTTTGCCGGATTCTTGGTGTTCCACTGCCCACTCAAACCTGATGCAGTGGAGGCGCTGAAAATGCTTGCCGACTCGTCTCATAGAGTATGTAATATCTCCTATCCATATACCTATGTTCACGGCTCAAACAGTGCATCATGATCACTGGTGACAACCCTTTGACCGCTGTCCATGTCGCTCGTGATGTTGAGATTGTCGATAGAGAAGTGCTTATTCTAGATCTCAAAGAATATCCCAGAAATGATGCAGGTTTGCCATGCTATTCTCCCTCTCGAACTTCTTTGATAGTAGCTCTCTCTTAGATTTGATCTGGAGAACTGTAGATGACCGCACTGTCATCCCAGTCGATCCATCATTGCCACTAGATGAAGCTCTATTTGATAAATATGACATCTGCGTCACCGGTGCTGCGGTTAAGCAGTTCCAATCACGCCCGAGCTGGAGTATCCTGGTACAAAACACATGGGTTTATGCGCGCATATCGCCTTTACAGAAGGAAACAATTCTCACTACCTTGAAATCTCTTGGCTATACAACCCTTATGGCCGGTGATGGTACTAATGACGTCGGTGCTTTGAAGCAAGCACATATCGGCATTGCATTATTGGATGGCACACCAGAGGACCTTCAGAAAATTGCAGAGCGCCAGAAACTAGAGAGGATTAAAAAAGTGTATGAAAGTCAGCTCAAAATCTCAGCGAGGTTCAACCAGCCACCCCCACCAGTGCCCCCCGCCATTGCACACTTGCTCCCAGATGCGGTCCAGGCGCAACAGAGAGCTGCTGCTGAATTACAGGTAGCCAGAGAAAGGAACCCTATGGAGAGGGTGAGGTTTGAATTGATTCATAAATATCCCACCATCTCACCGCAGTCTGTCTAGTTCGACTTGGCTGCTATCACGGATAGGTTGGCAGACATGGAAGGTGAGGACGAAGTGCCCAAAATAAAACTTGGCGATGCATCCTGTGCCGCTCCGTTCACTTCAAAGCTTTCTCATGTCTCTGCCAGTAAGGACTTTGATCACCTCAATCTCTACTATTCACTCTAATTCCATCCCTATAGTTACCCACATTATCCGCCAAGGCCGTTGCACACTCGTGGCGACTATCCAAATGTACAAGATTCTCGCTCTTAATTGTTTGATTACTGCCTGGAGTTTGAGTGTGCAATACCTCGACGGTATCAAGTTTGGCGATTACCAAGTTACGATTACGGGGATGCTGATGTCTGTCTGCTTTTTGTGCATATCGCGAGCCAAGGTATGATACTCTCGTTCAAACAATGTTCAGCGTATTTGACAATATGCCAGCCTGTCGAAAAGCTCTCTCGGGAACGTCCCCTGAGCAACATCTTCAACTTCTACGTCTTGCTCTCCGTTCTTTTGCAATTCGCACTACACATCATATCCATGATTTACATCACGAATTTATCCTACCTCTATGAAGAGTACGTTCTTTAAGTTATAATCAAAACCTCTTTTATTTCCATCTCATCTTTTGGTTTCTAGACGAGGCCCAATTGATTTGGAGGCCAAGTTCGAACCCAACCTGCTCAACACTGCCATCTACTTGCTAGGCCTCTCGCAACAAGTGTCCACATTTGCGATCAACTTTCAGGGCCGGCCATTCCGTGAGGGCATCCGGGAGAACCCCGCCCTCTGGTGGGGTCTTGTCGGAGCCAGTGCTGTCGCATTCTCAGGTTCCACCGATCTCATGCCAGAACTGAACCGCTGGTTACAGATTGTAGAAATGGACGATGTGGTGCGTCTGTCCACTTTTCTCTCTCCCCTGATACTCAATGAAACTTTTTGTATACTGTAGTTCAAATTCAAATTGACCGCAGTCATGTTGCTGGACCTCGCTGGGTGCTGGGTTGTTGAGATTATCTGCAAATACTTCTTTGCAGACTTGGAGCCCAAACCGATGATAACCAAGGGTCGGGAAAGACGTGAGGCTAGACGGAAGCTACAGGAGCAGGCTAAACTAGAAGAGGCCACAGTCGCTGCAGCTGAGAAAAAGACAGTGTGATGAATGCGTAGGTTAATTAGCATTCATACACATATCACATCCCTTCTCTCTACCACCCCTGCTATCGTTAATAGTTTGTAATCAGGACGTCAGGAATGCTTAATGGTATTTTTATGTTTGATGAGATGGGAATTAAAGATATACACAATCTGTAGGTGACAGATGCATCTATGCCTCACCCTCGTTCAAGACACTCTCCATTATGCTATGATCGTATTCTTTTCGAAGGTCGTCTATAAAATCTTGCAATGCATCACCTTCTAGAACTGATGTCAGATTCATTATTGTCCGACCAATGCGGTGGTCAGTTACACGGTCCTGGTGAAGGATATTAAACAGGATGGTTCGGGAATAGCGACATTAATAAGAACAAACCTGGGGGTAATTGTACGTTCTGATTTTCTCACTCCTGTCAGCGGTACGAACCAAGTTATTCCGTGTGGCTCGACGTTCTTCAATTTCTCGTGTCAATTTTCTATCCATGAGGCGAGCGCGAAGGACTTGAAAAGCACGGCGTTTATTCTAGGACGATACGTTTAGTATATGGGTTTGTTTATATGTTAAATGGTGTTGCACCTGATGTTGACTTCGTTCATCTTGCATTGAGACGGTTATCCCAGTAGGGACATGGGTTAAACGAACGGCAGACTCTGTCTTGTTAACATGCTGATGAAACAGTGAGTAATCAGTGAATGAAGAGTATAAGATAACGCACCTGTCCACCAGCACCACGGGCTCGCATAACCTCCACCTTGACGTCTTCCATAGAGAAAAGGTCATCGTCACCGTTGGATTCCACTTCCTCGGCAAGTGGCAGCACCTAGTGTCATTAACCGTCTATCCAGGATGGCAAACAAAACGGAGCCCACAATGACAGCAACAGTACTGGTGTGCACCCTGCCCTGGGATTCTGTAGCTGGCACCCTCTGTACACGATGTACACCACTCTCCCATCGCAGTGCGTCGTAAGCGTTCTTCCCCTTGAACTCTACAACAGCATCCTTGATTCCCCCTTCATCTGTATCACTTTTTGATACAATTATGCTCTTCCAGCGGTTGTTATTTGCCAGGCGAATGTACATCCTCAGCAACTCGGAGAGAAATAAGCTAGACTCTGAACCACCAACACCGGATTTAAGCTCCATTAATGCAGACATGTCAGAAGTAGAAGAGGGCGGAATGAGCACGGAGGGAAATGTTTCGTTGACAAGGCCAGAAAGAGTGGTAGACAGGTTTTGATATTCATCTTCGGCGAGTGCGCGCATGGTAGGATCTGGATCGGATAGAAGGGAGGTGGTCTCTGTAAGCAACTACTATGGAAGTCTGTCAACTATATATACAAGAAGAGAATTGATTGACTGTATACCTCTCTTGCCTGCGTCCATTGGTCCCAAGCTTGTTGTAAGGATTCAGTTTCCTTGAGTTGCTTGAGATATTTTATGTCTTCCGGAGTACTCATATCCTCAGTAAGCTATGGATATTTAGAGGGATGTAGTTGGTTGTATAGTAGCAGTGCACACACCTGAGATTTGAGTAAAGACCGTTCGTTGATTTTCTTTTCAAGGACGCGTAGAAGACGTACATAGTCATTCTCGAGCTGTTGTAGGGTATGTTGCAGTCTGGGAAGAGCAAAGAATTTTGGTGGACGGCGGGAAAGAGATCGTGAAAGTTGTAGCATGACGCGTGACCAGGAGCCGAGCCGTGCACGCGCACCGTTGTCTTGATTGCTAAATGACCTCTTATTTCGACGATAATGACAAGAACCATTTGCCCCCCGGAACACCCCCAATGCGTGAGTTATTCTTACTTTATTTTATTTGTTTTACTGTAAATCCAACTCGGAACACAGAGAAATTCGAGGGGCCTTGGTTCACAACTCAGCTTGTCATTTCAACAACTATAGGTCTCATTTCTTTCCTTCTCTTTTCTTACTGTCGCACCCGATGGCCTCTCTCATTTGCCCCTCGCACAAAGCTAAAAGGTATTCACCACTTCCCCCTCCTAGTCCCATCCCTACTTATGCTTGCAATTATAGGATTTTCGCCCCACGAGGCTCACTCTCATCAAGCATTCTTTGGCTGGTTAATGCCAACCATCCGTACTTCAGAGTTCACAATATTACAGATCGTCGGTTTGGATGCTGCAGTGGTCCGTTACTTTCTTTGCTCATCAACCTCTACTATATTAATTCTGCTTTCAGCTTCTCAACTTCTTCAAAATGTCCTTTTATCTATTTTCTGTTTGCTCATTGTTTGCCGTGACAATCCTCATGCCACTCAACTGGAAGGTACATCTCACATTCATATTATACCCAGGCGCTACATAATTGCCCCCTTTAGCACAACAAAGACACTCAAGACGAATGGCCCGACGATGGGGACGATTGGCCAAGTGACCGATATTTTGCTTCCCTATCGTCGTTCAGCTTCTCTCCAACGCGAATACGGACCCTCGTCAACTCTACCGTTCCCAGCAGACCCCACGGTAATGGCACCTGGCCCTTCCCAGCCCGAGATTGGCTCGATCTTATATCAGATGCTGATTCTTATTTGTCTACTCACCTTCTCTTCACATATCTATTTACCATACTCTCCCTCTATTTCATACACAAGAACTACCGTCGCTTTGTTCGCTCACGCCAACTTTTCTCACTGGAACATGTCCATTCCATTCCTGCTCGAACTGTTCTCGTCACCGACCTCCCACCTCACCTCCAAGGAGACCGTCCTTTGGCAGAGTATTTCGAGCACATGGGACTTGCCGTTGAAAGCGTCAATATTTGCAGAGAAGTTGGAAGCTTGAAGGATTTGCTTGATAGGCGCACCAAAGCATTACTTGAATTAGAAAGCGCCTGGGTTCAATATGTTGGTAATCCTAGCACTGTTGAAGAATACGACCCGGAGGACCTGTCTCTTGCCGCACTCGATGTCGAGAACGGGAATAATTCGCTCCCACAGCCAGGCCGATTCGTTGTTCCGCATCGTAAGCGACCTACTCTGCGACCACGCTGGTTCAAGCCAAAGGTAGATGCCCTTGAATACCTTGAGACAAGGTTCAAGACAGCAGACGAAGTCGTCAAAAAACGACGTCGGTTGGCCAAATTCAAAGCCACTCATGCAGCTTTTGTCACGTTTGAGAAGATGTCATCCGCACAGATTGCAGTCCAAGCTGCACATGGGCAAACGCCCGGACAGTTGAACTCTTTTCTAGCCCCTGAGCCACGCGACATTGTATGGTCAAACATGTCCCTTTCTTCTACGAATTTGCGTGTAAGGGACCTCTTCGTCCTTGGCGTCATGGCCATGTTGTTCCTTTTCTGGATTTTCCCAATCACAGCCCTTGCCAGTCTACTAAGTTATAAAGAAATCAAGAAGGCAATGCCGTGGTTAGGGGAGTTGATCGATTCTAATCCTCAAATTCGAGCCATTGTACAAAACTCTCTGCCATCTGTGGCGATGATCACTCTCAATGCTATGCTACCATTTATGCTGGAAGGTACAGTTTTGTCCATAATCGTATCTCGTAACATTCTGACATTTGATTGTAGCCTTGACTTATATTCAAGGTTACAAAGCAAGGAGTTGGATCGAGTATTCTCTGCTTAAAAAGTGAAATTTCTAGTTGCTGCACACTTGCCGTATTAAGATGCCCGTTCGTTTTAGATACTTCCTCTTCTTACTTGTCAATGTCGTCTTTATTTTCCTGGTCGCTAGTACCTACTGGCAGCTTGTCCGCGACCTTGCAAATTCTCCAGCAAAAGTACCAGAGAAACTTGCTACTGCATTGCAAGCTGGAAGAGCCAGGTAAATTACTTGCTGCTAAAGTTCTTTCATTTCCTGAGATGACTTCGCAGACATTTTTTCCTTTCATACGTGATTTTGCAAGGTATTTCTCTCATCCAAAACACTGATCTTAATGCTGAACATTTGGTTCCCAAGGCCTTGGCATCATGCCATTACAATTACTCAACTTGGGTGTCATCATTCCCCGCATGTTTATGCGCATGTTTACGCGAACACCTAGAGGTACGTATTGTGGCTTTCTCTCAAGCAGCAGCTCATAGTTTGGTAGATTTCGCCGAACTCAATGCGCCACCTATGATTAATTATGGTGTCGTTTATCCACAAGCGATACTGATGTTCGTCATCACACTGTTGTACAGCGTGGTTCAGCCTTTGATCGTCATATTTGGCGCCATCTACTTCGGTGTCGGATATGTCGTTTACAAGTATAAACTCTTGTTCGGTGTGTATTCACTTCCTTCATACACAACATGCAACCTGACTTGTCTTAGTCTTTTACAAGCCATATGAGTCACAAGGACAGGCATGGCCACTTACATTTATCCGCCTCATTTGGGGTATCAATATCTACCTTCTCTTCATGATCGGTATCTTCACTCTTCGCAAATCCTATCTTCTTTCTTCGCTTCTCGTGCCATTGCTATTCTTTACTGTTGTCTGGAGTTGGTACGTGACAAGGACATTCCGTCCTCTCAGCAAGTACGTCAGTCTTAGCGCCGTGTTCGAGGTCCAGAGGGGAGAGGATATTGCTGAGGTCGTAAGATTGAGGGAAGGTCATCCTGTCACATGGTCGCAAAGGTCAGTTAAGGATAGACTGCCCTCATGGATCGTGCTCACCCAGTAGTAGTCATTTGAACAGAAGGCGATATGCACAAAACGACGATACATTATATGTAGCACCAGAAGATGAACGGACTGACTATGTAGGTCCTCTTTATTCTTCTAACCACCACTTTTTTCTGATTGGATACCGATAGTCCCAACCACCTATGGCCAACTGGTATAGTGGAATACTAAAGTATGTCATCCTATGATTCGATTCATAATCCCCCTCGCTGACTCCTTTCTAGCACCGGCAAGAAACGATATGGCCATCCCGCCTTGACAGGAGTACTCCCTGAACCCTGGCTACCACTCAAGAAAGGTCAGACACTGGTCAACAGCGCAGCGCGCAACGGCGCACGCGTCAACAAGGATGGCGGACAAGCTGTTGTCCTAACCCTCCGCAATCGATTCAGCGGCCTGCGGCGTGGAGCCCGTCACTTCCTGAAGAATGGCGGCAACGTCATGATGCGACATTCATCCAGTATTCCTGTCGAAGACTCCGCCACCGTAGACAGCCTCTGGATGAATGGAATGCCAATGGCTGAAGGCAGTTCGGTTCAGCGGCCACGACAAGAGCAGACTCAATCGAGTAGCAGCACATTGCATCATCGCTTAAGCTTCGACCCTGCCTCTGGGGTCATTATGCTGCCAGACGATGGTGATTGGTTGTTGGACAATGCGATGTCTAGCGAAGAAGACGAGACGGACGACTACTCACCAGACAATGGAGGGCTGGAGCAGTCCATCACCGAGTCTATGTTGTTGAATTCAGAGTTGAGCACCGAGGGTGCAGGCAGCAGCTCGACACCACTGGTTTCGACAAGTCCTACAACACCCTCAAGATTGTCGAGGTACAGAACGTATTTTCATCACCCCGAACGGCGAAAGCAGCATATTCCTGGTGCATTCCCTGAACGATAGCCTGGGGAATGAGGAAGATAGGATGTCATGATATGGAACTATTTTTGAACATTATGCATTCCTTTAATTGATACCCATTCATATATAATACAGTGATGATTGTTGACCTCTAAATTTTGGAGAACTGCAATGTGAACGTAACTGGCCTCCAACTGATACAGTCAGTAACCTGGCTTTTAAAGAATCTTAAATATTTATGAATCTCGAAACATCCTCTCAATAAACTAACCTCAGTATTTTGTATAAGAGTGGGTGTCTTACCAAGGATTGACCTTGTGTAGTTCAATTACTTTTTCTTGAAGGTGAGTGGTTGCCAGCAAGCTTCCAGTGATGAACTGGGTGTATCAAACCCATATGATGCTTTGTGACAGCTGCCAATATGAAACTCTGACTGCCTTGGATTGCTTGTTCAACATGCTGTACTGATAATGTGATATGATTAAGTAATATGTTGATTAGGTTTGATATCTAATATTATGATGCAGGATCCTGAGTGAAATATGGATAAGAATGAGGAGGATATGACCTTGTTTGAATATGTGGAGAGGAACTTGGAGGTGGATAGAACAATGGCTGGATGAATTGAGTTTGTTGGGATGCTGAAGCTGTGTTGAATAGATATGGATATTCTGATGCGGAAGGGTGGTTGTAACGACAGCAAAAGACACTCCTCCATTTGTTGATACCCCAAACCAAACTTATGCAAACAACCTTTCTTCTTACTTATCGTAGTGCGATCCTTACAGTATTTCAAACGTTACCTACAAGGTAATTTGACTGATTGATTGATAGGAAGTAGTTAGTTGACCCGACAGTACTTATAAGTCGACAGTGCAGTCGTAGGTATTCAGTTCTCTGCGAAATACGACTTGTGAACCGTCTTTTGCGCGAACGCCCGTGTGACGAAACCGCTCTCACAGTGCTAGCGTCACAGTGGTAAAGGTGGAATGCAATAAGGTAGCAAAAGTGGCGCTCAATGAACAGCAAGTAGATGTTCCGTGATGGATGCCAGATCAATTAAGAATGTAAGTGAATTATTTACTTACCTTCCTTTGCTGTCATCCGTAAGACCCTGTGAAGATGACATCGTTGAAGGTAGTCAGATTACCTATGAAGTTTCTTTTTGTTTATGCAGCCCCCCGCCTCGTTTTTACGTAGCTACAGTAGTCTTTGGCGAGTAACGAGTATTTATCCCATTGGCAGTCAGTTGTTGCGCCCCTTCTCTTTAAGTGAAAAACTCTTCTTTGCGTGTCCCATCTCAAGCTGTCACTGGCACAAGCTCAGACATCGCAGGCTAGTTACACGTGCATAAACGAACATTACACAACCAACTGACTTCAAACAAACTTTTCGTTTCTGTATGTATTAGACTCTGAGGATAACTTATGTTGTCTCTACAGTTCTCGACATAACTCTTTTTATTCATAATAAGTTATTCGTTGTCACTCTTAGATGATGAGGACTGTGAGGCTCCACATCGGTCTCAGGGTCACTAGTCGGCGTTCTTATCGCGGAGGTGTTGGTAGGTGGTCTTGTGGTGCATACAAATCCGCAACTGGCATGTATATTTGTTGCTGTCGTGAGCCCGATGGAAAGTGTAACTGGTTATGATTCTCTGGACGATGTCCTCGTGGATCTTGTCGCCACTGATTTTGTTGTTCAAGTTGTTGGCTTTCCAGGATCGAATCTGGATGTCTACGCCGCTGGCCTTGGCCTTGTCTACCTCGCTGAGTTTGATCTTCATATGATTGTCTGTACGCCGGCCCTCTGGGCTCGAATATGGCTGTCTATTTTGTTGATCTCCTGGTCCGAGTCTCTGGCCTCTGTTCCCACCTGGTCGTCTGCCTCGTTGACCTTCTTGGTTGTCACCTTGGCGGGATCGTCCTTGACTCGAGCCTGGCTGCCCATCTGAACGCTTTATCAGGTCGTTATACCTGGTAGCAAACGGGTAGGCATTAGCCCCTCTTGGGCGCAGAGGCTTGAATTCTGCTCCGTCCCAAGCTGTTCCTTCAATATGACTAGACCAGATCAGCTTAACGGATGGCGCAAAAAAAATGCTACAATGTGCATCACCTGGGCGATCGACGTCCCATAGTTTGAATATCACCCCCTCCTTCAGGCGTTGCTCAGCAGTTGCAATACTAAGCCCTGCCTGCAGGACAATAGCAGCGGCGACAATGGTAGGAAATAATATATATATATATGCATAGAAAACAACACAAATGGACAGAAATGAGCTTTTGACGGGAGAGAAAAATAGAAGGACATCAGCACACTTTCCACAACCCAGAGAAAATCACTCACTGGCCAGCACTAAAGAAATTTCGTTTCGCAAACCTGATGCTCTTATACTGTACTTTGTAATCGCCCAAGAATATCATCGGGTTGGGACTTCGTTTTGTTGGTGAGTTTGGAACCCCTTTAGTATCATTATCCACCAAGGAATCCACACTACCCTCCCCTGTACACCGCTAATATCACAACCAGGGTACATATCTACCTGCCCCATATTTCTTTGACCACGACAATATAGCAGTCTACATATGCCGCAGCCTCAAAGCCGTTCATGTCGAAATCAAGGCGTTATGTTCTCTCTTGTTCTTCTCTTCTGTAGTCGGGCTTGTTGCCCTCATGTGAGAAAATCTGACAGACAGCAAAATCTCTTCCATTATAAGAAATATCACATGAAATACCTCCGAGTCCCTCGATTAACCGAATAATGATGAAACTTGCTTTGGATTTTTGGTAATGAGCATTCGCGTTGTAAGACGGCTGGTGGAAGAATTAACTGGGACTTGAGATAAGTATGCTGGAAAAACAGAAGGAATAGATCTAGTCCATCTGTATTTCACCTGGTATAATAATGATTTTATTAGCAGGCTGTGAATATATCACACTGAGGATTCCTGGCGCTGATGCCAGGGGCCCCACAGACCATTGGTAACTAACCTTGGCTTATATCGAGGCGGGTAGCTGCGCAGTTGCCTCACTCGTGGTACCAATCCACAAGCAAGATGTGACATCGGGTACTACGTAGTCGAGATGGCATATATAAAAACTACAATACAACCTAGATATACATTCCGTTATCAGCAACCTGAGGTCTCCTCTTTGCTTTGCCACCTGACGTTTTGGTGTCTCTTGGGACCCACGGATGACTGCGCTTCTCTTCTAGTGCAAGTGAGAGCAAACTTTGAATATTGTTCATCATATCAATGGACCATTCATCAGGATTCTCAGGAAGATGAGAAAAATCAGGAGGAAGGATCTTTTTAGGACGTGGGGGAGATATATGGCGTGAAGGTAAAAGATACGATATACCCTCAGTTGTGCCGGTGTTTGACAGAATCGAGAGGAACGAGGCAGAAGTGGAGTGAAGGAGATTCGGTGGCTCAAAAGGCTTAGCCTTTTTTCCCTGACAAGTAGCCTATCAGTCTGAAAGCTAAACAGGAGATATTTATGTTTCCTCACAATCTTGGGGTCTACAGACGAGGTAGCAAGATAGCGGACAGGGGCATCATAAATTGGTATTGGTTTCGGGGAGATATAAATATGTGCTGAATATGAATCAAGGAGGACTACCCTGTTAAACAACCTTTCTCAGATCTACTTCTTATTGGGAGGGATATGATTCTACTCCACCTTGATGGCGTGAGGCTTTCAAGAATATGCAAAGCGTATCCATGCTGCGCCCACACTGGCAGGCGAGTTAATGCTTCGGACACAATGACAATTGCGCTAGTCCACGAAGGTCTAAATGCTAGACCAACCTTCAGGGATGGTGAGCAAGATGTATGATAATAGGATCACAGCTACCTACCTCTACTTTATTAGCCTGAACGGATCCTGCCTGTTCGCCAAGGTCAGCACCATTAGCCCAATACTTGCCAGCGTCACCGCTGGCGACTATGAGTTGATCGCCTTTCGGAAGGTCGCCAATTATTATGACAGATAATGATTGCGGATCATCCCCAGAATTTGCACCCCCTACATGTAAAGGGTTATATTCGTCCTCTTCCTCGTCAGATTCAATAGCATATCGCGGAGGAAATGAGTCGGATAATGGGTCGAAATCCTGGATAGACTATTCAGTTATTTCTAACGGCGAGGTCTTTCAATGAGGTTACCATAGTTCCAAGTGGGATAGGTATTGCTATAGTATGACGCGTAAGCGTGAGATAAGATATGATATGTAAAAGCCTTCTGATCCTAATAAGAACAAATAAAGGACCGGAATTCCCATATCAGGCGGCGTCTGAATGAATGCAAGTACGCCAATTTCTTCAAATCAGCATGGTGAGTCCTCCCCCCCCCCAATCGCTTATCCCATTATCAAACCGTTCACCGACGCGTCTATGTATGAAAGGGTGACAACGCAGGTTAGACCTCTCTCACATTCTCGGCCACTCACTAGCTGACCCATAACGTTCACAGAATACAAGGAAGCATTCGCTCTTTTTGATAAGCGTGGGACGGGATCTGTACCCAGCCAGGTCCTTGGTGACCTGCTACGCGCTCTGGGACAAAATCCAACGCAGGCAGAAGTAGCAGATATTGTTGCTGCAGCCCCACGTGATGGTAAGTTCGCATTGCATCATTTCTACTAAAGCCGTCTTATCCTGGACTGCCTGATTGATACAGTGGATTACAAGACATTTCTTACAATACTCAATCGTCCAGATGGCTTTAAGCCAGCAGGTACACCAGGTCAGTTATTCGTGACACTATCCCTACTTGACAGTCGCTTAGACGCTATCCGTCTAATCTCCTTGTAGAGGAATTTATTCGAGGATTCCAAGTCTTTGACAAAGAAGGCAACGGATTCATTGGCGCTGGTGAACTGCGATATGTGCTAACCCAACTGGGCGAGAAGATGACTGATGAAGAAGTTGATGAACTGCTCAAGGGTGTCCAGGTTGGACCGTAAGTTTACCATTCCTCATTCCACTGTTGGTCATCCGCTCATCCACATATCTAGTGACGGGAATATCAACTACGAATCTTTTGTCCGCACTATTCTCAGCCAATGAATAAGACTCAAATACCTCATGGAAACTTATACCCGTTTCCTCACCATGATACACAAAACCGGGTTCATTTTCCATACCAGAGGGAATGCTGCAAGCTAATATTACGCTGTATTATGAGTAGTACCAGTACCAGAAAGTACGAAGAGAGATATACATTAAAAAAAAACAATGTACACATTAAGATCACTCTTCTGTGTCATAACCATCATCATCATCGTCTGCTATGCCTGTCTGTCCTCTCTGGGTGTGTCTGCCGTTGTTTATGCCCAGGAGTTCAACAACTACCTGTCCACCTCCCTTCAAACAATCCACATCACTCAGCTTCACACCAGGTGCCCACTCTATCTCCTTCCTCGGGTATGCATTAACAATATGGAATCCCCACCAGTCATTGACTCCATTGTCTAAGCTAGTGATTTTGGTTTCGATACAAGATTCCGGTGATCGGTCTAAAGATGCAGATGGTATACTCTTGGGGTCATCGTCTTCCACTAAGTGAGCTGGGATGAATTGCACATCGACAAAAGCGTAGAGTGCAGTTAGGCTCATGTCGGCCTTGAATCTTCTCACTAGTCTGGTCCCGTTTGGTAGTCGGATAGCCATTCGGAGGGGACCTTCGCCTTCGCCAGTTGGAGTGCGACCTACCATGTGCCTTCTCATCCACCTTCGCCATATCATTCGTTCCTCTTCCTTCTTCCGTATTTCTCTCTCCAGTGCCTCTTTTCTCTCTTGTTCTCTCTCTCGCTCCTCCTCCTGCCTTCTCTTCTGTTCAGCCTCTTCTCTCTCTTTTCTCATCATCGCCTCAATCCGTTCTTTATCCTTTCGTGCAGCCTCTCTATATGCACGGTCCTGTTCCTCTCTCAACTGCCTCTCCAACTGACGTTCTCTGTCCGCTGCCTTCAACACGTCAAGGAACGGCATAACACGTGGTAGAACGTTCCTTTCAAGCTGCGCTACCAGTGTCGAAGCAGAAGTAGGCCCAGATGATGGTACAGACCGTCCTTGATGTCGTGAAAGGATGGTCAAAGTTGGTGACGAATTGCTTGAAGAATTACTGCTTCCAGGAGGAGACCGCCTTGGTTGTAGAGCTAGGAATGCAACAAATGGGTAAGTTGTTGCTTGCAATTTTTCAGCCGCTGAGTGAATACGGTGAGTCACCAAGCAGATATCCTTATGGCTGAAAGTGCATACCAGTCCATGCCTCCCTGTCTCGCACATCACCACCCCAAACAACAATATTATTCTCATACAACATCTTCACAAACGTAGGATCTGTCAATGTAGACCTAGTCAACAAGTTAGTAACTCATCATAAAACACCAGATTAAACCACTGATGAGAACATGCCTACCTTTTGAATTCCACAACATCATCATGCTCCTCACTAACTAGGATAACACAACCAATTTTAGCCTCCCGCTTACACGCCCTCAACATTTCCTCATAAGTCCCCAAACTAAAGTCTGGCAATACCTTCCTCCCATCTTCTAACAGCCCATCTATGGGGGACCCCGCCACCGCCGCACTCCTCGCCGTCAAGTTGGAGGGTCCTGCATCCATGGCTGAACTTGCCGCTGTAACCCCACCACCAACACCACCGCCATTGGGCTTCGAGTTCTTCACCCTTCCAATACATACAGCCCCTGTCTCTTCTTCAAGTTCTTGTATCCATCTCTCCGGCCCAGAACCGTGCCCCAAGCCACGGGCCCTTGGTCCTCTAATTGGTCTATAGAAGTTGAGACCCGTGAATCGCAGATGGAACTGAGGAACGGGCAAACGAAGAAGCCCGAATATAAAACGAATCACGCTCGAGAGAATGTGTATCGGTACAGCTAAAAGTGATAAGATAGGGCGTGCAATAATAAAGAGTGTAGACGGGGCAGCCTGGTTATGAGGCGGGGACATTCGTATTAGAATACTATGAAGTTATCAAGAGGGGAGGGAATGATACGCACTCGTTGACGCTGGTATCCTCGAGTGACATCGTCCGAGTCAAGCAAGCCTTGCCTAGAGTCGTCCAATTCCAAGCTTTCCAGGCGACTCTTCGGGCGGGATGAAGACGGGGTTGACGAGCCAGCAGCGGACGCTTCACCTGTCGCACCACCAAAGATTAGATTTGCGGCTTGCTAATGGGATTTTGAGGACGCGATAAGAGCAAAAGGAAATGAAAGGCAGAGTTAGAAATGATGAGCTGTCATTTTGGAGGAAAGTATTCGAACCTGAACATCCCAGCCAACGCTTTCAAGAATGTTTATTGCGGCATCGTCGTCGCCCCCGTTTGTGAGTTCACGAAGTTGTGAGAGAGCGTAACGCTGGTCGTCATTCAAGGCGTCCATGATGAAGGTTGTTGGTTGAAAGAGACAGGTATTGTACTGCATTTTTCCGCGTGTCGGTTATTTGTGTGTAAAATTAAAAATATACGGTACAGACATCTAAAAGCACAAGCACATCCAAGTCGTAAATACCATAGAATGAACAAAATAATACTTGAAATTCTCAATAATTTTCCTCTTCTTTCACACTCGTTGTACTTCGGTACCCACTTACCCACCGTCTTCCACCGTGGCTTCCCCCGAGATTCACCGCAGGTGGCATCCCATCCATGCTTGATCGAGGTTTGAAGCTTTCCCGTCTGGAACGAAGGGACCGCCTTGCTGTGCTGGCTTTTGCCAGTTGAGCGCCTCCCATTCCTGGATCAGTATTGTGCCGACCATAACTAGATGTACTTCTTCCATACACGGCACCAGTGCCGCTGTTTGGCAACCGTCCATGCCCAAGGACATGATGTTGTGTTCCTGGTTTTGGAACTGGCATCGCAATAGGCATAATGACAGGTCTCGGCAATGCTGATTGTGAGCCGGCTCCTGGCGTTTTTGTGGGTATCTTCGTCGGTGACGCACCCCGTCCTATGACGCTTGATGCCATGTTACTTCCTTGATGGGCTCCCAGGGGCACCCTGTGGTTCGAATTCGCACCAGACTTAACATACGTGCCACTGTGAGAGTCACCGGTGCGTTGCCTTTTGTTCGGAACACTTTGTGAACCTGCACTTGATGCAGGTCGGACTGCGGGGGTGACAACACCTGTTTTCGTTCCGGGCACATACCCCTGTACGCTATTCCCACCAACTGGGGTCTTTGCGCGGAGTGGAACAGAACCTGCCCTTGACCCTGCCTTATTTCTTCGATTAGTATTCTCTTGGTCTTGTGCGCTTACACTGTCCATGATGATGTCCAAAATGCTCTCGCCATGAACAAGGAATGGCTTTCCGGTTTCTTCTTCCCATGCAGGTATTGATGCAAGAAGATCCTGCTCAAGCTGTAGGGGCAATTGAATACTCATCAGCCTTTGTATGTACATTAAATCTCACCCTAGGTTTCTCCTTTAGCACACGTTTTCGCATCTTTTCTTCACGAAGCAGCCTTCCAGGATCGCGAGACCCTCTGCCCAAGAGTCTAGTCTGATCTGACGAAGCAGCCGCAAGCTCTTTCTCCTCCTCACAAATATCAAAATACCTTTTGATACTCGCTAGGAGGGGTGCCTTTATCCTCTTCTCTTGCTTCAACCTTCGGATTTCGTCTTCGTGAATTGTCAAAAGCTCTTCTGTGTGTTCGTCTGCAGCGTACTAATGTCAGAATACCATGTAGCTCATTCAGATAGTACACTCACCATCAGCGAATGGGGCAAAGCAACCTCGCTCCTCATCACCAATCATTAATTCATCCCACAGTTTGACAATTTCCTCCCTTGCACTAGCTACAAAGGATCCCATTTTCTCTCTTTTCAATTCCAGCATCCGTTCGAGCTCTTCTTCATATTCGTGAACGGTTTCTTCTGTGCTACCCCTATGGGTCTCAACAAAACCGTCCATTTCCCCTTCACTGACACCCATTCGGCGCCACAGTCCTTCCAGTTGGTCGTACATAGCTTGTATGTGGGTTTCTCGCCGCTTCTTGGTTTCTTCCAACGAACTCTTCAAGTCAGCCGCCCACGCTAGCAGTGCAGGCGTTGGTTCAACGCCCTCCAAGCCGAAGGGGGTTGAAAGGCTTTGGGTGGCCTGGGTATGACTTTGTCGCAGATCATTATTAGCATTTAACGCTTGCTCCTGCAGTTTGTTGATGGTTGCTTCATCAGCCTCTTCAAGGCGGGCAACGAAGTTGGCGAAAATACGTCGGAACTCTTGTTCTGACGGAGCTTTGTCGTCAGGTTGGAACAAAAATGGAGTTCTTGGCCGGGAGCGACATAGTGGTGTAGGTGTACTCTCCAGGAAGGGATCGCTAAGTGCACTAACAGAGAGTGTCGAAGACGAGGATGAGGCAGGATTGTATCCATGACTAGTAGACAGCGATGCTGACGAAACTGTAGGCGATGAAAAGTTATCAGGATCTGGCGGCTCCATTCCAAGTTCAGTGTATAGCCAATCTATGTGGATGAACGTCGCGCAAACTTGGTTCAAACGTTTCGCCTAACAGGATTAATCGCGAATAAGGACAAAGAAGCCGCGACCAGCTACTTACTATCTCTGCTTTTCCCCGGACCAGCTCTTTCTCCAATTTCAAGAATCTTTCTGCTGTCACATCACGATTTGATTTCGGATCACCCTGTAGCTCTCCGTTTGCTGATATTGGTTCAAGAATATCTCGTGTAAAATACTCTGAACCCAGAGTACGCGAAATGGCATTTAAACGATTTGTCAGTGTAGTCAGCTGCTCAAGCTTTGTGTGGTATAACTACAGCACTAGTCAGAAGAAAGACCTTGGAAAAACAAATATGCCACTGACTTGACGCATCTTCTCCTGGTGAGTAGAAGCCATCTCAAAACGCCGTGGTAAAACCAACTCCTTCTTCAACTCTCCCAGATTTATTCCAGCGACCTTTGAATTCCCTCCCAATGCCTTTGAATACCTGACGCATTCATTCTCAACCACCTCACATTTCTCAATCCAAAGGTCCACCTCCTTCCGTCGCGAATTTATCTGTTTCTCGATGCCTTCGACAAGCTGCTGCTGGAGTGTCTTGAGCTCGTCTTCGATAGCGGATGGTGGTAGTCCTAGCTGTGAGTGAAGTGTGGGTAGAAATTGGGTCTGTTGTTGGAGATGGGTATGTAGTGAGTCAAGGAGAGAAGTTAGAGCATGTGAAGTAGTCGTAACAGTGGAAGTTGATAGTGAGAGGGGGTCTGATGTGACCGGCGGTGCGGCCATGGACGAGGACGACGGTGAGGACATGTTATGTTCAACTAGAACCAAACAAACGCCAACCACGCGACTCACGGTGCCTGTCATCACGTGACCGCGTTTTGACTTTCCATACGCGGAAGTTGCCGAGTATCAGAAGAATCTGATGTCATCACCACTCCATCAGCAACTCCCACGACGACCTGACCACACTCCAACCTTGATACTGGAACCTTATAGGCATACACGGTTTCTATCGGACAGCCGACGGAAGCTAAAGAAAGCTTAGAATCTTTCTCAAAGCGACCTCGCGATTACCTATCTGTGGGTAACCATGTCTTCTCACACAAAACTCTTTTCAGACACCCCCAACCATTTAATAACGTATCCAACCGCCAGATTAGCATGGCCGCTCTATCAGACACAATATTCAGTGCTTGATTTGATTTTCCAGTGCGGAAACTCTCAAGTCCACCGATGGTTCATCAATATAGCGGTTTATTACAACGGTGAAATGAATCACTCCCTTTTTGCATAAAGCCTATGTTTGTAGCACTCTGTTTGACCACTCCCTCGTCCGCCCTTCCTCCGATAAACCGGACGACGGTAATTCTCAAAGGTCAAGGAGGAACTCTAATCCCCCAATTAAACATACACCATCGGCAACACCACCGGGCAGCGCATGAGGGCAAAAGCTTATTTTATCCACTTTCCGCGCCTTAAAACCATCCATGAATAGTCAGAACACTGCAGCTCCGGTTAGCACATATTGTCACAAAATTCCCGTTGGTTCTATTGAAGAACTTCTATGGAGAATAATAATCATGTGTCCCCTCTCCCTCATGTCACTCTTTATATGGTATTTGGGGTTGCCATTCCGTTGGGCTTCAGATTCGCTCAAACCATCATGTAACTCATGACGCAAATGACCCCCGGATATATCTCGGCCTTCCATTATCTTGGGGTAACTTCTTTTCTTTTTCGCTTTAGCTCCAATCCACCCTTCACGAGAATTCCATCACGCCGCCCGCGCGACGCGGTATACACTCAAAGCAGGCATCTTTGTGACCGAAGTGTCAGTTCACTCTTCTCGTCTTCGCACGTCTACGTGCTGTTCACGTTGGCAGCGCGGGACTGAAGATCTCTACTACAGAAGCCTTCACCGGTTTATGTGCGGTGATTTCTTCTTGCTATTATCCCACACCATTGCCTAGGCACAACCATAAGTTTATCACTTTGAACACGACACTCAAAAAGTGACTTTTATACTCACATATCCATGTGACTTAGTTCACTCAAAGTGTGCTATTATCATACTACGAAGATTTACTTCGCCACTCTCCTGGTCCGGTTTGTCTCTGTTACCCTAGGAATAACATATCACATATAAAGTCATATCCTATCACAACGCGAGAAACCTCACTAGAACCGCTTTTATGAAGTCCCCTGGCTGCTCCTATTTTGCCGTGATGATTTTGTCCATCGAACCCAATCCCTTCTTCCGAAACGGGATCATCGCCGAAGTGGAGCAAAAAAGACCTTGGTCCACAATTCGCGCGCCAAAAATTGAGAATTATCATGTCGTCTCAGGTCGTTACAAGGTATACTACAGATACATGTGGTGTTGCTCTATATGTATGTGATGGTCATACGTGTGCTCTAATGGACTTCTGGTGGAGGTTTCCTTCGATAATATTCAAGGTGCACAGACTATACAAGCCGAAGAAGCTGGAGCATAAGAGTGGTCTGGCTTTGAGGTGTTCCAAACATCAACCTTTGTGGACTGAAATCTGGAAGCTGGGCATGACGGGGAAATCGCCGCCTTCGTCGTCTGAACCTTCCATATCTGGTACCATGCTAGCCCTTCGAGCGAGCCAACCCCATTTTGTCCACCAATCTTCTGCCTTTTCAATGGCGTCATACGAAAATAATGCAAATTCATCCTGCCACACCTCTTGCAGGGCTGCTTCGTCCATATTTTCCCATTCTTTATTCAGGAAACCTTTCTTGAATTTGTAATTCCTTGCCTCTTGCTCCGGCCCAGGTGCCAAAGTGAATAGCTTATATTTTGTCAAGTCCCACTCCTGCGCAAATGTGCATCGACTTTGTCGTATGTCATCGAATGCTGTTATTAGTTGAGCTAGATGGTCGCGGCTCTGCACTCTCGAGAAGAGGGTAGCGAGCGACTGTGCATCCTCAATGCCAAGGCCAGAGTTATGTAGTCCAGCAGGCTAAATAGCAATGAGAACTGTTGATCACTTGAAAAGCAGAAAATATTACCATCAGAGGATGTGCAGCTTCCCCAACGAGAACCACTCTCGGTCTCTCACAGATGAAGGTATCCAATACAGGCTGAGATAAATACTTCATTGCCCTCACGTTTCTTGCGTGAATGCAAAGTTTTCGCAACCTGTTGATAACACGTCCTTCGATTGGAACCGATGAGAAAGACGAGCAACTTACACTGGATGGAACCTGCCAAGTGGAAGCTTGAAGTGCCCAATTGGATAAAGCTTGCTAGCGTCCAACTCTGAGAGAGAGAACGGAGCGTCGATGCTGTCGAGCCTGTAATTCATGGATACATCAAGGTCACGGCCATGATTCTTCCGAATATGAGCTACGACATCATTTCATGATGTAGGTTGAACAACCTACCATTGTCGTGACGCTTAGCCGATACCCATCCCCTAGCCAGACATTCCACTAAGGATCAGGGTTAACGAGGGATGCGAATAAATACAATTAATTACCCACATCAGTTGTCTGCGCTAACGGTTTCAGATCATCATCATCAAGAATTTCTTCCACGGGTACCACCCAGTTCAATGTCAGGTCAGAGACTGAAAATTGCTCTGATCGAAGGCCTGTTATTACTGAACGCACAGAGCCGGTGGGGCCATCTGCCCCAACAACAACATCGCATTGTCGATGACTGGTTTCTGTCAGGACAATGCAATGGTGTGACCCATCCATGCCATCTAAACCAATGACCTCTGTTACTTTGGAACCAAATTGGAACTGCACTCCCGCATTACAGGCGAGGTCATACAATAAAGATATTAGGTCACCATGCTTTAATGTCGATAAGCTTAAAGAAAGAAGGTATATCGACGCAGCGCTTACCTCCAAAATAAGCATATCCAGGAGAAACATTTGTTTGAGAAATTCTTCATGCAACACAATAGCTCCAAGCAATTCACTTGTTGACGCTTCACAAGCTGTCAGGAATGTACACATGGGGTTCAGATGGGATAAAAACTAACCTTCAAAAAGCCTGATTTTATTGCTGACTTGTGCATTCTTGCTCAAGATATGTTCCAGCCCCCATTGATAAAGTATACGAGTCATATTTGGTGGCGAACTGCGTTGCAAAAAGTTGACTTGATTGTTCAGAAAGTATCATAGATCATAAGTACTTGCCGAATGGAACCATGTCCCTTCATAGATACAAGCATGATTAACTTCCCATCGTTTGATAACGGAGATTCACACTCTCACCTTGATTAGCGTATCATTCTGCTCAAGTACTGTAACGTCATGTCCGACTCGACGTAACGCATATGCGGTTGCAATGCCTATTGACATAAGTATTATTCCTGTGGGTCCAAGGAGGAATTTGCGAGTGTGGGATATTTACCTGCTATGCCTGCCCCTACGACTACTATATTTAATGATATCGCAGCCTTGCGTAGCTCCGGCACTATTGGCCCTGGCATGGATTGCGGCTGAAATGATAAACAGTTGGAAGACGGGAAAGCGAAGCAAGCTGGGACAGCGTCCTGGGATAAAAGTGGGCTTCAGGTGTGACGGGACACTTGACGGTGTAATGAATTGAGCTTTCTAGAGTGCCCGTGATGCATCAAATCAAGCCATCACAAAGTGTTCTTGCGGCACGTGCAATTCCATTGACAATACGCTTTTGATGACCTGAGAAATAATGAGCGCCGCAATAGCTGTGGGAAAGAAAAAAAGAGACCGAAGACATTGCCCTGAATGAGCGACGCTAGAAAGCATGTAGACGATGTAAGTGCATAGAAAACAAGATACAATCCTCAAACATTCCAGGCTGTGAGCGCTGAGAAACTATGAAGAGAATTATAGAGCAGGAGCGTAGTCATTGCAGTGGTCATGGACCAAGGGATGTCCGGCCAGACCCGGAGGGATGGGGGGAGATGAACAAAAATGGTTAGATTATCTCACGATTCGGTCAAAGATGCCGAAAGCTCATCAACTAACCTACCCATATTCGGATCAAGTTCTCCCCGAACCCAAAATGTGGTGTTGTATTCCAGCATCCTTACGATACTCTACTACTACTATCACGTTACGGAAATTTTCTTTCTTTGCTGTCGTTTCATTACTACAACATCCACTTGACAACTTCTGATATCGTCACTTCTTCCATTATCCAGCGTGTCATCTATTCTTGAAGTGATTCCTTGCGCTGCATGAAAATATCTGTGATCGTGATGCTCCTATCCAAATAAAATACAGTCCAAAAGACACAGCCAGCTATTAGATGACAAGCTATGTCATATGCGCCTCGTTTTGCACTTCGTGACGGTCCGTCCACATCTCCGTACTATGGTATGATTGGAAGATAGTGATTTCTAACCTAGACGCGCTTAGTTCCTTTCCGTAATACAAATATTCGCCACACGACGATGTGGCATGCTGAGCCTGCAAACATAACCACCTGTGGTAACGATAGATTAGACCATGTCCAATGTATTACGTAACGGAGACAGCTCGTACTGCAGCAAAGATCAAAGGTCGAGGCCATTTGTAGTTCTGGTGGGATAAGAGTGCTCCGGCAATTGGGCTCCCCGTTAACAGCGCAAATGCCAGGACAAATGATAGTAGTCCAACGCGGATCCTGAAGAGCACATGGTAAGCCAATAGCGGAGCTCATCAGATGGAGGCCACAAACCCAACATCCGAGAGGTCTTGGTGTGTAACAAATTTAGTTGCTGCAGGAGTAGCCAATGCTATAACTTCAAGAAAGTCAGGAATCGACATATTCAGGACCATATGCCATGTATGCGCACCTCCTCCTGAGAAGAAGCCATAAAGTAATGCAAAAATTACTACCCCTGCCACATTGGTTGCCCCGATCAAGGCAAAAACAAGGGCGCCGCATACCATAGCAGAAGGTATCAGTACTGTGAACGATGTATGTTAGAATTCAATTTGACGAGGTGTGATTGGTAAGCACCGTTGAATAATCCATACATATCAGCCAAGTGGTTTGGAACTATCCGCCCAACCAGGGATGCTGCATTCATCATAGTAATCTGCGATTGTTCAGGTTAATTAGCATCATGACAGGAAACATGCGTCTTACAGAATATCTTGTTATATTTGGGAGAACCATGTGTTTGGCTGCATATAACTGAAGATAAAAAACTGGGTCGGGTAAGCTAGACTAGTTGGGATACAACATACTGAAAAACATACAGGGAACAAATACACCCCAAAATAGCTATCAGTCATGCTTAGTATGAGATAGTACGCCAGTCAAAAAAAAACTCGTCCTTACCAAAAACGTCCCAACAACAAAAGTCATATAAGGTAAATCCGTGAGAATTTCTTTCATGACAGCTCCATGTCCGCCTGCTCTCTTGGGTGGTAATCTTGTTCGCATTAATATGTTCGCTATGATGAGGACGCCCAGGTCCAGGAATGCAACCGATCTTGGTTCACCATTTAGGAGTATCGAGGATGATGAGTGTAATAATGGCTTACCGGACAGCCCATGGGAATCCCACTGTCTCGGAGGACCTAAATATATTGTTGAGCATGATTGGATACAGGCAGCCCCCAAGGCTTGATCCTGATCGGCCATGTAAGCTAGAACCCCACGAAAGGAGAGAAGTGGCATACCGGATACCACCAGTCCCATCGCTAATGACCTTCTAGCTCGAAACCAATGAGAAACGATTGTTATCGCTGGTAAAAACATGAGGCCCATTCCAATGCCCATCCCTACGCCTTGAGCTAGGAAGTTCTGGTAGTAATGCTGAGGTTTTACAAGGGAAAGCATGAACATTCTAATGCCACAATATTAAGCATCAACAGCAGTAATCAGAAACCATTACTCACGAGAAAATGTAAAGTAGCGTCCCAAATCTCATGCAGTGATAAAAGTACCCCTTGTCGAACAACCTTCCAGCTGGAAATCCTACAGCAAAGACGAAAAAACCTTGCACAGATCCAATCCAACTTATCTCGGATGCGGACCATTGGCTTAATGTTTTCCGCTGGGCAGTCTCTCAGCTTCAAATGGGCGGCATTGGGTGATGTGCTCACAGTATATATATCTTGGTATACTCCGAATGACTGCACTACTCCGAATGTCCCAAATAGTACAAGGAAGCTGAATTGTGAAGGGATGAGCTAGACCCTAGAATTCGAGTTTTTGCCGACTATCCTTACCCACCAAAGACGGTCAACCACCCACGTAGAGTGCCTTCGGGGTTATCAACCGGTGGCGCCATCTGTGCCGGTTCGATATCCACTATAGCTCCATTAGTTTCTTTGGACGATGGCTGGGGCAGGGTTGCTTCAGCGGAGTAGGTTCCTGAGCGTGTTTGCGGGGACTCGTCGACAGTCTGATGGTTCATAGCAAGTGGAAGAAGTCGTCGATTCAGCACCCAGACACATGCCAAGGAACGTATCAAGCATGTATAACCAACTCCCGCTGTTATTCCCATGCATCCACGGCAAGCTTCGGCAAGCACGAGTTTGCCATCCATGGATTGTGGTTCGACCAGAAGTATCTATTCATAGAACCATTTCACACCGAACATGAACGCATGGGCGCGGCAAACCCTTAGCTCACGAATTGTACTCCCCGCATAGCAGAGCGTCAAGTCTACTGGATTCAGTGGCTATAGCAGTCAGTTAGAAGAGGAACAAACGGGTGCTCATTCAGACAAAGAGACGAGAAAGGCTGACCCAGAAATAGCCAATGACAGATTGCAAGGGAATGTATTTCCATCCTTGAACAATAGTTACTATCACTCCCCACTGCATTGGCCAAGTTGGATGAAAGTTCGCATGAAACTGACAGCCAAGGTTTCATTAAATAGAGACAGTGGGTGCTTGCACATCGGCGGCCAGAAAAAAGTATTGCAGCATATGAATGCAGTGAATGGGGTTGGATGAAGCGCGTTGGACATGGAAAAGTGGTGAAAGGTGCTGAGCGACTCGGACGCTGAGTGCTGAGACGCTGAGACGCTGTGGCGGGTGAGAAAACGTGAGGCTGTTCATCATCGGACCGGCAGGGAGTCGGGCCGGTAGCTGAGTCACCTGGTGGTCACGTGGTCTATGGTATGAGAAGGATAAGAGTTGGGGAAATATTGAACTCCAATTGATATCGAATGAGGGCGGGCCTCAGCTCGTCATACTTGATATATCATCATTAATGGAACATCTGACCTTAGCTTTCAAACAGGTTTTTATAGATATCTTTCCTCTGCCCCAAATCCAAGGCTACGCTACGGCCTTCCCCAGGGCACCCGCGTTGGAACCACTTTCACATCGTCGTTCTTGAGACTGATTTACCATTACCAGGCTTGTGCATCATATAAATGTTTTTCCATTGACAAATTTGGAACAATCTACATCACTTTGGCCCACACTTTTTATCCGGTTATTCTCCTACGGAGATTGAGAATATGAAAACTACTAAATACAATATTCCAGCCACCTTCCCGTACTTTAAGGCAAAAGGCATCATCAGTGCAACCGAATGTCGCGGAACATCCCTTCTCAGGATCTAGTGAATGCTTTCTGATATGGATGATGGAAACCACGCTTCTCACTCCATGTCAAGATCTCAAGGATTTACCGTATTCATAACCGCAGACCGCTTACGACATTTCGAAGATTCCTGAATATCCAAAAAGCATGGAGCAAAGGGGGGGTCACCCATTAACCTCTGGCCCAAATCGCCGATCATGCATACTGTATCTCTCCTCGGCATACTACACAACCTCGTGGCATACCTCTGTGTTTATGTGAGAGATCACACATTTCCCAGCATGCATATCCTGGGATCCAAATACCGTACGATTGATTGGGGCTTTCCGGTCGTGATCCCGTCAAGTCCATGGATTCTCTTACAAAGGCTTCCGCTAATGCATAAAAGCACTTAAAGCGCAAAGCACTCAATCTTCCGCCTCAGCATACCATCTGCATCTGCCTTTGCCATGACTAGCAATCTATACTCCCATCCCCTATTCACGAAACGTTCAGAGTACCTATCTCGCGATGCTCAAGTCTCCCTATCATACCAGAGAGCGAGGCTCATGATGCAAACATACAGTCGGTAATTTCGTCTTTCTTTAATGTCATGTTTCTGACACCATAGCAGACTTGTCTGCTACGGATGTTCAGTACTGCTCAGCAAGATTTTGGGCGATGATGAGCGACCCTATATGCTCACTCGATATCGCCATGTTCACGATACTGGCTGCCCATATTGGTTTGACCATCGGCACACTGTCCCGGCACCTCAAGAAACGACCTGACTTTCGCCCGCTCGTAGATCGACTTCTGCGGTTCGATACTGTCGGAATATACTTGCTTACCGAACGCGGCCATGGATTAGATGCTTTCAACATCGAAACGACAGCTACAAAGACCGCCGACGGCTATATCCTACATACTCCCAGGGAAGAAGCAGCAAAGTAGGACTCCATTGGTTTGTGAGCCTGTTCCTCGAATGACTAACGCCCGGTCATAGATTCATGCCGGCATCCACCCCGGTATTTGGTATCCCAAAGGTTGCACTCGTAATGGCAAGACTGATTGTCAACCAAGAAGACCGTGGCTGTCGCTTTTTTGTGGTTCCAGTATGTACCGAACGTGAAATGTATCATGGTGTGGAGTCGATCCGTCTACCCCCACGCAGTGGTACTGGTCCTCTTGATTTCTCGATCACGCGTTTCAATCAAGTTCATCTTCCTCTTTCAGCACTTGTTGCTGACGATATCTACGACCTCAGTCGCCCTTCAAAACCATTGGAAGCATGGTGGAACGAGATTTGGAGGATTCAGCTAGGAACCATGGCTGTCCCCGGGCCCTGGGTATCTGCCATTAAAGCTGTCGCCTACATCGGGGGTCGATACTCTATGCATCGCTGCCTCCTCGGAAAGAAGCAGGAGCCTGTTCCTATTCTCTCGTTCCGGACTCAACAATGGCCGGTTCTGCATGCAACTGCTGTTGGCCTTGTTATGTCCAATTGGTTCCCCAAAGCTGTAAAGTTTGCCATGGCAGATGTTAAAGATCACCATGTTCGGCATGCAATGGCAGTGATCATAAAGGCAACTGTTTGCAGGCATTTCCAGCGCTGCGTGCCAGAAGTTGCCGAACGGTGCGGAGCTCAAGGCACGTTTGAACAAAATTATATGGCAAAGATAGAAGTAGGTGACGACATCGATTAATTCACTTGTGTGCGGCTTTCTAACTGATATCACAAGAACGACGGCAAGGGCGTAATCATTGCAGAGGGCGATGTTCTAACATTATGCATCCGGCTATTCTCCGAACTACTGCAAAAACGCTATACTGTACCGCTCCCTGACTCAAACGAATCCCTCCTGTCACGACATGCCTCGGCGTTGCTAGACGAAAATACCCAGCTTCTTGAATCGCTTGCATGCCAACCTCGTAGTGATGCGTTCAACTCCTTGATTTTGCCTCAATCACAGCATGTAATTGAAGCCATGGGTCATGCGCTCGCATATTCCTCCGCTGTCCAGAGTGGCCTTCCGAGACCCGTTTTGGATGTTTATGAATGCGCAGTGATTCGACAAGACCCAGCCTGGTATTCTGAACAAGCTGGAATATCCCGAATGGACCAACGGATTCGCGAGGATAAAGCGGTCTCATCGATGCTTCCTCATCTGCCAACCTACCTTTCGCAGCTTGACATTGATAAATATGTATCTGCACCGATAGTTTCCGATCTTGCGTGGAAAAGTTATCTCAATGGATTGTCTGTCTATAAAGGCACCGCCGTCCCAGAATCAACGCAGTTCCAAGCGCACCTATGAGGTGCTTTTTTGCATACGACCCAACAGCGGATTCTGACATCAGTTTTTCAAGTGTGCCCATTTGGTCCAGGAACCAGACTTATTTGCAATTGATATTTATTATCCCCTTTTACGTAGACTGTTTGCGTTACATATGTATCAATACAATCATTATCTGCGATTATGTGGTAGCTATACAGAAGTGGGCTCGTTTGTACAATATTAGTATCGCTGGAAGTATGTCTAATCACCATGATACTTGATCAGTTTCGTAACGGACCATGTGTACTGTATAACGTACTAAACGATGGACAAGGTAGTCATGGATCAATTACACAAAGTTCTTGTATCATCGACATCTATGTCAGCACCCTTCCTCGTGCAAAAAATCCAAGCTCAGATGTAATCATGATCAGGGACGGGGACTGGAAAAATGCTTGCAGTGCCTGAATACCTCCCATGTATGGTCCCAGTTCCGTGGATTCTGCAACATCGCATAATTAGATCACATACTTTTTGGCCACAACCGGATTTATTGTCTCATGAAGAGGCAAGAAATAGGTATTTTAGCTCCCGAAACAACTATGTTTGGTAATCCTCGCCTCGATAGGCACTGTGAAGGTGAACTCTGTATTTGGTAAAGGCAACATTTGGTGCAGCGGCAACTCTGTTCTAGAGAGGCTGTAGCTAGTACAGATGACGAGATCTTGCACGTAACTATAGCTCATGGGACCTTATGCACCCTGGGACACTGGAGTCTTCGGAGTCCCTTTAAGCTTCGTTGACAGGATCCGAGGTGGACAAGCGTGAATGTCGACCCGTGCATCCAGCTGTTCGTGACCTCTATCAAACTAACAAGTGGAGCTGACATGCATACTTCGTTACCTAAATTATCAATACACATTTTAGCCAAGAATTTATTAAGAACCAATAATCGCTCCTTTGGAGCATCAAGACCAAGTCATTCTTATATCTGTAACACTATCCTAAGCAAGTTGGATGTCACAATCTGGACACACCCCACGAACTAGATAGGTATTCAATTTAAATCATAATACCTACCATGCTAAGAAGGCCACGTGAGTGCCAAGCCAAGCCATGGAGTGGTGGATTATCTGTGGTTCTCAAAGCCCCAAAATTGTTCAAAATAACTTAGAAGACCTACATACTGCGAAGATGGCTAAGACGAGCCCATTACAGGTCTACTTACTCAACCTCTTATCCTTAGGCTGTCTTTTGCCGAGTTTCAATAAGTGAGGAAAAAAATGACCTAATATCCGACTCGCTGACAACCTTGCCTTCTTGTGCAAATGGGCGTAGGTAGTCCACTAGTTCATTGCTTTCGAAAATATAAGTAATAAAACGGGTTTAATAAAGATGAAACCCTTACCGCATAGTATTAAAGGCATGGATACCATCGATCGCTCGATCACGCGGAATGCGATTGAGAGCGCGCATGCCAAGTTCCTCAAGCGATAGCCCTTCGGAATTAGTAGGTCTTTAAGCAAGAAAAAAAAAATTGCTGAACGATGCATAATCTCACCTGAGTCTGGATCGTCAGGAGGCTCGTATGTATCTTCTTCTTCCAGAAGGTACGGATGTGCATTCAACGAGGCCAAACACTTCAATCGTTCACGTAATGATTACTATCTCCACTAACACGATACCCACTTACGGATTCACAACGGCACCAGCGATTTCTGAAACCATCAGTGAGGAACAGGTCACCAGTTCCGAGCGAGGGAGATTTGGCGGAGGATAGATCTGCGAAAATCTTCTGGGCTATGGGATTTTCCGGAGGTGCCAGGCATATACTTGTCGGCGGGACATTAGACTCAGACAGTCCACGCGCCTTCTTGGGACAAGGTAAATTTGCGTCGTTAGGTAGAGGTCTCTTTCCTCCAGTCTCCAGGCCCGTCTCCTCAGCGATATCGGGGTCTAGATTTTCCGTCTGTTCATAACTTTCAAGGCGCTGCCAGGGTTGGTCAGGAGAATTGCGTATCACCATCATGACACCAGGAGTAGCAGCCCATTGTCTGAGAAGAGGGTTCTTAGAGGCACAAGAGCCGCAGATAAAACTCTCATAGTCGGAAGCCCTGATCAACGGTGGAGGCAGGTCTGAAGAAACATCAGAGGCATCATCCGCCAGGGTGTCTGGCTCGGGCGTCGCTGCTCTCGCAGAAGGACGATCTCTTAAGTTGCAGCAGGATTCATGAAACCAATCCTGTAAATTTCATAAATCAGGAACTTGTCATATAAAAGACACGTCCTTTAAACATAGACGGACTTCGCACATCAGGCATTGAATCATGGTCTCTCTCTCGGTCTTTGCATCATACGGCCTGCCGCAGCGACAGAAAACGCCTCGGAAGTTTTGACCATATATATTTTGTGTATTTCCATTCTCTGGGTTTCTATGAAGTGTACATGCATGGGGAAGTGCGGATGTTGGGCAGTCACACCGGAAATGTCGCTTTGGGAACCTGACTCGGACTCGCGTAAGTGATGGCAAATGCTGGGACAATATGCTGGTACTTACAATTCAAGTTGTTCATGATCAGTATGACAAGCAACTGAACAAGCTGCACATAATCCACGGGCCTCTGGGCACGTCAGACAAAGATAGACGGCTTGACTAAGGGAGAGTTGAATTACAAGGAAGCGAAGACGGCAAGAAAAATATGTACCGGATATACCCCAGTGAGAAAGTGCATGTAGAGAACTCGTGAGGAAGTGCGAGAGAGGCTTCTCTGAGGAGGTCGTCTTGGGAGGAGATGTATTCTTCAAGTGTGGCCATTTCCACTGTACTACTGAATACGGTTCCAAGTCGAGGAATGTTGGATGACTAAGCACGCCGCTACTAGTAGTACTTGTTAGTTAGATTAGCCTAAATTAATTCACCCACCTTCAAGTTATCTCTCACCACTATACTACAAGGCCCAGCCTCAGGGTGACACTGTGCCATGTTCGATCCTAACGATGCTTCCAAATATCACGACAAAAAGCCTGATCCCATCCTCCTCACTCTTTTCGCAAACCGGTTTATGAGTGTTGCAGAGGCGATGGGTCGGTCCCTGCAACAAACATCTATTAGTACGAATATCAAAGAAAGGCTTGATTTTTCTTGTGCCTTGTTCGCTCCAGATGGGGACCTCGTAGCCAATGCTCCTTTCATCCCCATACACCTCGGATCAATGAGCTTGTGAGCTCCATGTAACGAGTTCACGGTGATGTCTCCAATAAATTTTGCAGTGCTGTAAAATACCAGATGAAATTACATGCAAATGATCTCAAAGAAGGCGACGTCCTCATGGTTAATTCTCCCTATGCCGGAGGATCGTGCGTATCTCGTCTTATCCGTTATGTGTCTTTGACATAGAAACAATTATTTCAGACATTTGCCTGACATCACTATTATAACGCCCGTATTTGACCCAAAATCTAAACACATTATTTTTTTCACAGCGTCTAGAGGTCATCATGCTGACATTGGGGGAATACTTCCTGGATCCATGCCTCCCACATCTGTCACCCTCTTTGAAGAGGGTGCGGAAATCGTTAGCTTCAAGATTGTTGATGCAGGCGTATACGACAGGAAAGGCTTAATAGAATACATGGTTGATAAACCAAGTCATTATCCTGGAAGTTCAGGATGCCGGAATTTCCGAGATGTGGAGAGCGACCTCAAAGCAGTCAGTCAATTACGTTTTGGCATCAATATCATATGCATATGAGTCATGTTCATTCTCTCCCCAGCAAATTGCTGCAAATCACAAAGGCATTCAACTAATCCATGCCAGTATGTTGATATCATTTTCTTACTCTTCTACAGCCTCATGTCCATTCAGTTGTTGAGGATTATGGCCTTGAAACTGTTCAAGAATATATGTATCATATTCGCACGAATGCCGAAATATCGGTCAGGAAGCTCCTCCGTGATGTTGCCCAACGTGCAGGGACAAACGTTCTTTCTGCAGTTGATTATCTTGATGACGGCTCGCCTGTAAGTCGACCATACTGTGAGGGCTGACATTTCCCACCCGATTTTGTATCAGATATGCCTCAAAGTGGAAATAAATGAAGATAGTGGATCTGCTGTGCTAGACTTCGCAGGAACAGGGTGTGAAGTTCGGGGAAACCTCAATGCGCCAATTTCAGTGTGCCATTCTGCCGTCATTTATTGCATGCGTGCCATGCTGGATGTAGATATACCCCTAAATGCGGGCTGTTTGGTTCCACTAGAAAGTATGGTCACCACGGCTTCGCTCCTTCACCTATTCTAATCATACTTTTCCCAGTTAAAATTCCACCGAAATCTCTTCTCTCACCTTCCCGAACTGCAGCTGTGTGCGGTGGTAACGTACTAACTTCTCAGAGAATTGTTGATGTTGTTTTGAAAGCCTTCCACGCTGTTGCTGCAAGTCAGGGATGCACAAAGTAGGTGACATATTGCTGCCGTGGAGCTGGATTTCAAACGACCACTCATGCCTTAGTAATTTGACATTTGGTACTGGAGGGAAGGACAAGGATGGAAAGGTTGTCGCTGGATGGGGCTACTATGAAGTAGGTTTAGTTTCTCTAAAGCTCTACGACGTTCGTCCCTTGACCAGCTGGCTTATTGCAGACAATTGCTGGTGGTTCTGGCGCAGGCCCGAATTGGCATGGAACAGACGGAGTACATACACACATTACTAACACACGCATCGGAGATGTAGAAATTCTGGAACGACGATATCCAGTCATGATACACCGCTTTGGACTCAGACCTCAGTCTGGAGGTGTCGGTCAATGGAGAGGGGGTGATGGAGTCGTCCGAGAAATTGAAGTCCTAGAACCCATGCAGGTTTCAATACTATCTGAGGTAAGCAGTAATACGGCATTCTTGAGTCAGTGACCCAGTAACGCTTCTTTTAGCGGCGCACAAGGCAACCATATGGAATGGAAGGAGGGGCTCCTGGGGCAATGGGGAAAAACACGTGGATAAAAAAATTGAGGGAAGAAGACGGTGATTACGATGAACAAAATTTCTCCGGCACTCGGGAGATCAATATAGGTGGCAAAGCAACTGTATGGATGGGAAAGGGGGACAAGTTGTTGATTGAAACTCCCGGGGGCGGCGCTTGGGGGATTTCCGATGTAGCAGCTGGGATGGAGCGTGGTACGGTGAGCCATGTGAACACCTGGGAACCTTGAGGTTCCATTGCAGAGAGAGCTGCTGTTCAAGCGGCTTTCTAATATCACGCCATGTCAGTAGAACACAATTGTCAAGATGCAGCTCCTATTCAGCTACATCAATACATCCGCTCCGAACCGGTCAATCTCTTTCATGATAACCTCAACTGAGTTGACAGTGTATATCAAACGTGTCAGATTTAACTTGAATGTAGGTTCGAAAGTTTGGATAAGTATATTAATTGTGATACTGTTTGATTGCTGAAAAGGGTATGTGCATCTGCCAGTTTGGATAACCCGTTTTTCCCGGTGACAAAGTTCGGACCGGCAAGTTTTGGAAAGGGATGCGAAGATTCGGTGGATTGCAGCCACATGATTCAGAAGTGCCTGCGATTGATTACCTAAAATTCAAAGCAAAAGTTACGAATGATAACACTCTGGGAGTTCCACAAGGTGAAATCTAGATATTATCGGGCCACGTGGGGATCGCCGCTGACACACTGACGTATATGACCTTTACCAATAAACTTTTGTCAGGGGACTTGGTAGAAATTGTTAGAGATCACGAATGTACTCGTGAACGGACCTCTGCGGGATCCAATATACATGCTTCATGGAGCCCGCGGTATCCTCGCTGCATTCAACTTCTTATAAATCATTATGGGGCTTTCAAAGGTCTACCCACAGGTGGTCAAGGAACCACATGGCTCGGTCTCATTAAATTCGAACAGTACCGTAAGCGGTGGTGTTGAAAGAAGTGGTGTCAGAACGACGAGGGTGGGATAATAAGAAGCGATGGGTCGGAAAATGTCTTCGGGGGTCTTGGCTGAGGTGACCAGGGCAAATAATTAAATAAATGTCGAATGGCCGCGGTTTGCTCCATGTCGTGTTGCCGACGCGTGAGTGCAGGGCGGCATTGTGTGGGTTTATTTGGTTGTTTGGCTGCGGCCCTACGCAAATGAACAAACAAATGATGGAGTGGCTGCGCGCCGCCTCGCGAGCATCGCAACGACACCTCCTTCTCTTTATTTCTCTCCTTTTATATTATGGCGCGACAGTCTGTTTTAGACGCTTCTCAGAAAGATAAAGTCAAAGCCGCAACCCAAACCTCCTCAAATAAGATAATTTTTGCAACCCTTGCCCGCATCTACTATGCTTATCCTAACCCTACCAAATGGTCTTATACTGGCTTCCAAGGGGGACTAGCTATCGTGCAGGATACCTCGAAGAATATTGTTAGCTTCAAAATGGTGGATCTGGAGGGCAGGGGCGGGGTAACATGGGCCCATGAATTCTATGAGAACTTTGATTATACGCAAGATCGTGCTTTGTTTCACTCATTTCCGGGTGATGTGAGTACAGTGTTTGGTATTTTATTCAATAGCGTCTCATGTCTCTGTAAAGGACTGTATGATAGGCATTGTCTTCACAGACGAGGATGAAGCCAAAACGTTCTATAAAAAAGTCAATGCAGATAAGGGTGCCAAGACTTGTGGGTGTTAGTGTACTCAGTCTATCAACTTGCCTTAACCCCCATATAGCGAAATCAAAAGCCGATAAGAAGAAGAAGAAGGCCATTGGTAAAGATGGACGGATTGACAAATCCATGATTTCCGGACCTACCGCAGGCTCTTTCAAACATATTGGACACGTTGGATACGACGAGCAGCACGGATTTCAATCTAGGGGTGTTGATTCATCTTGGGACACTTTCTTGTCAGAAATCAAAAATCATGGTGTTCCGCAAGAGGTTATTCAGGAGAATCTGTCATACATCAGGCAACAATACCTAGAACGGGGGGCAACAACACAAACGGCCAAGACCAAACCCCCACCTCCACCAACAAGGCGTGCACACGCCACCAATGGTAGCATCTCGGCGCCAATTCCCCCACCCCAAGCCCCTTCTCCACCTCCAGAATCTCCTCAGAAGTCAAGCATACCACTACGACGGCCAGCGCCGCCTCAAGTCCAACCTCCTCCAAGTAGGCCTCCAGCCAAGTCAGCCCCCGGTCTTCCACCTCCGCGTCCACTCAATGTTGTTCCTCCTGCCTCCCTTCCACCTGCCGCACCACCTCGTCCCACTACCCTGGCCCCACCACCTCCATCAGTCCCGCCCGCACCTCCGCGCCCTATTAGTACATCCCCAGCACCACATTCAGCACCTCCTCGTCCTCCTAGTGTTGCACCACCCCCACCCCCAGTAGTTACACCTTCTGCACCTCCTCGTCCTCCCAATATTGCACCACCACCACCTCCTGCCCCTCCCCGCACTGTACCACCACCTGTTGCCCCACCCAGGTTTTCGCCTCCGATTGCACAGGAAACTGCACCCCCCCCACCCCCGCCGCCGCCACCTCCACCTCCACCTGTCACAGAGGCAGCTGCTCCTGCACCCCCTCCGCCACCGCCACCTCCCCCCCCTGGTGGGAGCACAGGATCAAGTCCCCTCACTAGTATGCCTGCGCCGCAACCCGGGCGGAATGAACTTCTCGCTTCTATCCAAGGGAAAGGCATTCATTCACTACGTAAGACAGATCCAAGTTCGGCTTCTGCTAGGGGATCACCACCACCTAGTGAGTCTAGTGGAGCGGCTTCAGCAGTTGGATCAGCAGCAGGGGCTAGTGCCGGCGGTGATCTCACAGCAGCTTTGGCCGCAGCATTATTGGAGAGGAATAAGAAACTAGGCGACAGTGATAGCGATGAAGACTCCGACGAGGAATGGGACTAACATATTTGAGTTCACGACTAACTATAGTGACTTTAATCAATATAAATTCTCGTTTTCTCCCTTTTTTTCAATGCTCAAACTCACTAATGTCCCTTTCGCAACTTGGTTGGGAGGCCTCGTCGGCTGATAGATATCCTTGAATAGGTTATTTTCTGGTAACAATGTAAACAAATTATATTGCAGAGTGATAACGTGATTATTTAGGGTAAATCAAACTATCTCATCTACTAGGTAGGTGATATTCTCCTGATGGTAATTGACCGGACTGCAAGCTTTTGATCTCAGCGGAAGTTCTAAACTATCTTTGCTCTGGTCTGTCATGGGGACATCGACGAGCTTCTCCCAGACCGTCCGGCTCATGAATTTCTTTCAGCTAATCACTGCATTCCTTTGCATGTTCTGCAATGTTCATCGCTTTTATTTGTGCCTTCATTGTCTGCAGTGCATCACTCTCTAATGCCGATGGTTCCATTGACCGTCGTGCTGTGGTGCAGAAATACAATCCAATCAGGACGGCGACAGGAGCTACTACGCCAATGCAGGTTGGGAACAGTGATTTTGCTTTTGAAGCAGACGTGACGGGCCTGCAAACACTGCAGCCTTTCGCAATCATGTCTTCCTGGGGTTGGAAGAATGACAGCCTCCCACCTGGCACTACCATGGAGGATGTTGAGAATTATCGCGGTGTGAGCTGGCTGAATCATAGGAGGTCAGTGCAGTATGACTTTGGAGGCGGGGGTCCCATTGAGCAGTGGTTGATTTCCAATCCCAATCGTGTCAATCTTGGGCGCATTGGTCTTATATTCTTCTCCACAGAAGGAAAAGTTGAAATAGTTGATGATCAAGGCCTTACGAACATCCGGCAAGAGTTAGATTTATGGACTGGCATCCTCACCAGCACCTTTATGTGGGATGGTGTAATGATAAATGTACAAACAGCCAGCGCACAGACTGGCGATACCATTGGTATCAGTATCCAGTCTTCGCTGTTCGACCAAGGGCGACTTGGTGTGATCCTCGACTATCCGTGGAACGATGGGAAATCCAAGTTCAGTGCACCCTACGTTGGAAATTGGAACGCGACAGCGAATCATACGACAAGTCTAGGAACACCAGATAACAATTCTTCAAATATACAGTCCATTATCACACATGATCTCGATGCTGCACGATTCTATACGTCTATCTTCGGAGACCAATTCACCATCTCGCGAAACTCATTTTCCGAACACCGGTATACGATTCTTCCAAGGACAAAGGACTCTATTTTCCGCCTTAGTGTCTCATACAGTAGACAACCCTTAGCCATTATTCCACCCCCACAGAAAGTCCTGGAGGAATCTACCCATGAATGGGAAAAATATTGGACAAAAAGCGGCTTTATTGACGTCCTCACAGGGTCTTCAGATGCACGCGCCCAAGAACTTCAAAGACGAATTATTCTATCACGGTATTTAATGCGCGTGAATGAGGCAGGTGACAACCCACCGCAAGAGGTATATTTTACTTTACCAATCTAACTTCAGGTTGCTGATAGCCATTGTAGTCCGGATTGGTCGACAATGGATGGGTAAGATATATAATCAGCATGTGAACCAAGCTCATGACAGTGCCTGTCTCTTATTGCCCTTGATTTAGTATGGGCACGGAACTCATGCTCATAAGCTTTTATGTTATCACTGAGACTTCTACACAGGAAATTTCACATGGGTTCGTGGGTCATTCCTTTTTGATGGTTAGGCTCAACAATGTACAGAGATGTATTTCTGGCACAGTGCACACTGGGCCTTGTGGAATAACTGGGACCTACTCCACAGATCCAGCTCGATTTACTCCAGATTCTTACCTGGTTCAATTGAACGCGCTCGAGTACAACAGAGGTGGCCCATGGGCGCACGCTTGCCAAAAATGACGGATCCCTCTGGGCGATCGGCCCCTGGAGAGATCAATAATTTACTCATTTGGCAGCAACCCCATCCTCTGGTATTCGCTGAATATGAGTATCGCGCATTCCCGAACCAAGAAACTCTCACAAGGTGGGAAAATGTAGTAGAGGAGACAGCAAACTGGATGGTGGCTTTTGCGTGGTATAATGAAACGACACATGTTTATGACCTTGGTCCTCCTCTCTTTGTGGCCAGTGAGGATACAGGCCCTAATATTACCCCAAATCCTGCGCTAGAGCTTGCCTATTGGCGCCTTGGATTGGGCATAGCCGAGCGCTGAATGGGTCGCTCCAACACGGAGGCGCCAGCTGCATGGTCCGATGTCCGAATGGGGCTCGCCAAATTACCCATAATCCAGGGAACATACGCAGTCTATGAAGGGATTGAAGATAATTTTTGGGACGATCCTGCCTTCACCAGTGATCACCCCACATTAGTTGACCTTCATGGCTGGCTTCCGCCGACTGATGGACTAGATTTAGAAATAGCCAAGTCAACTGCAGAGAAGGTGTGGATACACTGGAATATTACAGACTGCTGGGGGTATGGACATCATTTTTCAGCGGCTACAGTTGGTGCTGATGACCGCCATCGCATAGTTGGGATTTTCCCATGCTAGCCATGTCCGCGGCACGCAATGGAGAAACAGACAACGTGATTGATTGGCTCTTACACCCTCTTTTCAAATTCGACGATGTTGGGATGCCCATCGGGGGAGTGAGAGTGCCTACTCCTTACTTCCCTGGTTCCGGCGCTTTGTTACTTGCCGTGGCAATGATGGCCAAAGGATGGGACGGCGCTGTTAGGGTGGCGCCTGGCTTCCCGTCGGATAACTGGGTCGTCCGCACTGAAGGAATAAGCCGTGCTCTATAGTTAGTTGGTCGCGCGCGGCGGAATTGATTGATACATAGAAGGCCTCATTTATCATTACCACACATACCGCCGACCCCGCAACAATGAAAGTGTTGCTCTTTTTAAGGAAGACTACGTAAGCAATATTGATCATTACAACCTCTCGTACTCCAAACTTGCAAGCAAGAAGGCCGCCAACCCCTTGAGATCATTGAGATTTGTCGGTTGACTAACATAATACTACATGCGAGGAGTGAGTAAAGTGGTAAAGATGCGGCCGGCATTATATTATTTACTCACGTTGAAGTCACCAGTTTGATCCAAGCTCCCGACCTGTCATTATCTGTCAGGGAATTCCTAGCGCCATGATCACAAATACATACAATGACAGTATTGGTCCAATTCATTGTTCCATCGGAATTAGCGACAACAAAGTTGGACACAATGTATTCATAAGCCTTCTTGGCAGCGGCGATAATAGTCCCATCCGTGTCGGATACATACCCCAGTCTTACCGCCTTCAGCAAGGCATACACGAACATGGCCGCACCACTACTCTCAAAGTAGTTCTTATCTCGTCCTGGCTGCGTAATCACAAGCCACCACACGCCGGAACTAAGGTCAGCCGCATCTCGAAGCATCGGGGCCAAGATTCGCAGAATGTTGAGGATGGTACCATGCCCCGGATTCGAGGTGGGCATGATTTCTAGCACGTCTACCAAGGCCATAAAGTACCAACCGAGGGCGCGGTCCCATACTTCTGGCGAGTGCCCGCGATCGGGGGAGGCCCAGACAGCAGTATGAGAAAAGTCGTAGCCGTGGTAGAGGAGCCCTGTGTAGTTTGCAGCTCCTGGCATTTGAAGGGTATTATCAAACATGAGCTTGAATTGTTGTGTAATATCGGCTAACAGTTGCTTTCAATAAACAATCCTTTCTAATTATGGAGGAGACTCACCCCATGCTGTTTGATTGGTCGACTGGAAGTCCAATACATATTGGGAATAGAAAACTTCGCCCATGTAGATACCATCCAGCCATCCTAACAAAGTAATGCCTGATCAAAGAACTTCATTGAAGCTGAGAAACAGGGTACAAACCTTGGTTAAAGTATCTCTTTTTGTGCCAGAACTGACCTTGAGCCGTTCGTGGATGTCCGTCCAACTGCTTCTTATATGTCTCTGCAGCAGTCTTCCATTTCGACTGCCCAGTTTGCTTGTGCCTGGTAGGGTCATTGTCAAGCAATAGCCTGAGGTTAGCTTAAAAAGGCAACTATCGTACAAGTAGAGGAACGTTGGCCCAGTTCTAGTCCAGAAACTTCAATGACGTTACATAGGCCAAGAGATAACTGACACCAACCTGACTGGATCCAACGAATAATCCGTCAACCTACCAACTCTATCAGCGGTCGATGTGAAAAACATCTATCACAAACAACTTACACATAACCACCATGAACGGTGCCATTATCAAAGACAATATTGTTCGCCCCTGCCAATATATAGTCATAATAGCTCCTGTTCCCCGTTTTCTCATACAACAGCCGAAGTCCCCACTGGAACTCGCCATGTTCATAAGAAACAGTCGCGGCACCAGCACTTGTTAGCCCATTTCCTTGACCTCGTTTCATCGCAGAGTCTGCAGCCCACACGGCGTATGAGCTAGGCCTAGCGGCCACGAGCCCAACAAGGCTGAGGCTCAAGCTGATTGCAGCCAGCACGATTCTCTGTGTCATAGTCGTACCCCGCGTGAAGAGTAAGGAACGACATGGGGATCTGGATGTATATGTAGACTCATGGGAGGACGGAGAAATGTCTGAGAATTCGATGCCACTTGGCGTAAGAGTTGAAGGCAGTATTACTACTATTCATCGTGGTCGTCACAGCTTGTCAAAAGCCCGGCCCGCTTAGCGATAAGCGGACCGTCACATTTATTTAAGCAGAAGTCCTAGTACATCCACAAAATATACCCTGTAGGATCACTCTTAGCTGATAACCAAGCTGTATGCGGAACTAAAACAAGCAGACCATGAGCCATCGGTCAATTAAAGGGATTTTCTATGTTATGACTTACGTCGTCAATGTGGCCGTTCCTGAAGTGGCCTCCGTACCAGCCTGAGCGGTCTTCAGGTATTGCGAAGAACTGACTCCTTGGTTTGCAGTGAGGTACTGGTAATGTATAAGTTTCAGGTCTAACACTTTGTCGTGTAATTGTCGACTCACTTTAAGGAAGAGGTTCAAGTCACCGCTGAAACTCGTGATGCTGCCGCTCGTTGGGATGAATGTGTAAACATTGTTAGCACCATTCGAGCCACTGTACACGTTCCTGTTATCGAAATAGTAAGTTCAAATATGGTCCAAGGTTGATAACAACGATGAGAGGCTCACCATGAATGGCTGGCGAGACTGACGTTACTGGCGACAGGTCTTGGTGTTCCATCAGAGTTGTAGACAAAGGAAATGGGGCCCGCATTGAAGTTGGCAAGCCAAATCATGATTTCATTCACGTTAGAACCTCCAGGAGATGAAGACGTGAACAAATCATAGGCAACATTTGCAACAATTGTCCCAGAAGTGCTTTGTGACCATCTCCATGTTGACTGCACAGCGATTTAGCACATCAGATTGTAAGCATTATCACAACGAGTAATGAAGCTAGACTTACGAACATACTGCCAATAGCAGAAAGCTGTTTGTTCAAACCTTGATTAAGCTGCATGTTTGTGTAGCTCTTGACCCCATTACCGCCAACCCAGGTCCACGATGTCTTCCAGGCGATAGTTGAGCCACTGAGGGAAATTAAGTTGGCACAGTCAGAGCCCGAAGATGCCCCTGATGCCCCCCATTGGTCAAGTAAGAGGGAGTATGGACCAGCAGTGACAACATCCCATTGACCTATATGCGAAAAAAGGTGAGTAAACGGCTCCTACAATATTACTCGATCATTTATAGGGCATACCACAGTGAGTGCTAGTATCAATGCCTTGCCGTTTCTCAACCTCGGAAGCTGGAGCGGCAATTACGAATGGAAGCAAGAGAAGGAAAAAAGACACCTTCTGGAAACCAAACATTATGCAAAATACACCTTTGCCCTTTTATTTGGGGACAAGTTCATTTTATACGCGAATTATAATACGAAGTCATTCCGAGGTTTCCTTCTACCATGGTACACACGCGTCATGCGATACAATGTGGATTCGCCAAGGATAACTCACATATATTGGAAGCAGAGAATTCTGACACGAGCGGACCGCTTCGGTACAACCATAGAACTTGCAAGGTATCATGTGCGACTGTGGCATTACATAGGTGGGTATCTAAAACAACTTAGAGAAGACCCCACGGATCAAGAGCATGGCCACGTCAAGCACAAGATTGAAGGTCTGAATATTGACGAAGACACGCTGAGAAAATCTAGCATCTCATTTTTCCGAGAAATGTGCGAAGCGGAGATTCTGATACTTCTGGAGACGTGTATACTATAACATGAGTCCTGTCTCTACCCACGTATTACATTTGGGCGTTAAGCGTGTATATTGGTCAGTTTCCTGAGGTGTGCGCCACATTCCCATTCTTCTCGGGTTGTGGAGTATCCTGCTGAGAATTATCCTGGGCGTCCTTCTTTGCTTCGGCATCCTTAAAGGATTGAAGGACAGGGTCACCTCGCTAAGCATAAGTCATGACAATGGAATATGGTGAATAGAAATCGAATGCACGTACTACAACATCATTATGTTCGAAGAGTTGCTTTCGCTTCAGCTCGCCAGTTCTAAGATCGTGACCATGCTTATGCAATGCCTCGTTATGGGTTAACTTGGCTTTCGCCTCCTCATACAAGCCCTCGAACCTGTCAGAGATACTCTACATTGCAAAACAATGAGGTTCAGTGGACACTCCGCACATGAACCCGACATAGCTTACGGGCTGCATGGTGAAGTTTGGGCCATATCCAACCTTTCCAGCGTGCCTCTGTTCTGGATATTCCGAGTTCTGAGGAGACTTGTCAGCTTGTGAAGGTGGACTAGAGGATGGGTTTGACATGGTAGTTGGAATGAAATGTTTGTCAGGCAGGACGTTGGCTATGACGCAATGTACCCACCAGCTATATATAACCGCCGTGCTCGGCTTTCAGCGTACGGCATGATGATGCAGTTAGTTAGGCGCATGTTGGCGTTTCCAGATTGCTACAGTCATTAATGTCATAGACTACAAGAATGGATGTGTGACTATATGCGTGAACGGAACTTGAAACCCTAAGTTAGCGAACCATGCCGCAATGATGAGCGACGCACCTCGCTGACTATGACAATCAATCACTAACCAATCTCCCAAACTTCTAGACCAATAAGGACGTGCGGCTCAGCCCACTCGATGATGATCTGGAGGTAAACATCCACCATGGGATCACAAGTATCGTCGACTTTAGCCATCTGTGCCACCTTCTTCATGTTGATCTTATAAACCTTTGATGTAACCCATTGAGACCTATCTTTCTAATGTGATGTGGTGAGTAAATGGTTGTTCCTGTTGCAAACCCTGCAATGTGACGTTAGGCGCGGTAACGAGTAACGGCACACTAGTTAGTTATTAGAGCGATTCAATAAACACAGAAGGAACGAGGGTAAGGTTTCATATTCAGAGAATGCTATCCTAGTGTCTGTGCTTTACAGGCTTTTTATATGTAGAGAAAGGTAGGGAACTTTACGGGATAGGAGGAGGAAGAATAGTAGTAGCTACGGGATAAGTAGGAGAGGTAAAGTAACTACTATACTACCAGTGAACATAGCCATGTCATGGTCGTGACCGTTACATGCAAACACAACCAAAGATCATTCGATCGTACCGTACTGTAATACAGCTTCTGCCACTCGCAGCCCACTGCAGATCTCCCTAGTAACTCCCTACATCATGGCTTCCTTTTGATTTACGTTGGAGAGGTGACAGAATTTATTCCATAGTATCATTCATGGAAATGAACGTATATAGCCATAACCCATTTCGCGACTACAGTTGGTTTCTTTTTGTCGATTTATCATGATCCAGGATGTAACAAACTCCTTACAAGGCAGCTTGTAAAGCTTGACACCCTGTGAGCTTGCAGCATAAGCTGAAAGCGTCTCCACATATCTCCTTCAAGCCTCAAACGTCAGGCTGTCTCAATCAAGCTCTTTTTCCAGGAAAGCACGATGTTTCTCTTCCTTCTTCAACTCGAACTGCGAGTCTCTGATGTTCGTACAGCACATATAAATGAAACGTAGGTAGGGCGTGACCAATGTACGATTTACGATGGCTGAGCATCGACAAAGCTATATTTCTTGCACTCTACTAGCAAGAGATTTGCTACCCACAAACTCAGTGATCGAGCGGGTCTTCTCCTCCGACTTCAGCAGCAATGAAAGTGCACTCTCAGGCTTTGCTAAATCCCCCTACATATTTTGCAAGGCTACTAGTATGTGAACCACTCCATGAGAAGGAATGAGCGTAACAGTTGAGTAACTGTCTCGTGATTAATCTTAGTAGTGAAGATAATAATTTTCGGCCAAGAACGTGCTTATGAAGGTCATTCAATACCGACCCACTGGAAGGGTAGCAAAAATAACTAATTCCCGATGGCCTATATATTTACTCCACATACGTACAGTTCTAATCTCCAAGTACTGATGATACGACCCCAAGTCATTTGGGTTTCGTTATGTCTCCTAGCGTCCCAGGTCCATGCTGCAACAAATTTTACATCGTTAGTGAATTTATTTATCGGGACCGCCTCCGGTGCACATGGAGGTAGTGGTGGAAACGGCTTTCCTGGTATGTATTCGCGGTTTCCAAGACCATGACTAAGTCTTTCATTGATACTACTAGGTGCTGCAATTCCACATGCCATGGTCAAGGTCAGCCCTATGAATTATATGTATCCCTATGCATCGCCAACACCCTCGGACAGGTAGGTATTGATGTGAGCACAGCACCCCGCCAAGCAGGTTACATCGCCGACAACTCCTCTATAACCGGTATATCCTTAATGCATGATGAAGGCACAGGTGGGAACACCAATGGTGGTTATGGCATCTTCCCTCTTTTCCCACTTACAAACTGCCAATTCACATCTTGTTCTGTGGGCCTCTCGGCCCGCAGCACATTACGTGCCGCGGGTGCCGATGGTAAGGCAATGTTCCAGTTCCAGATGTTAAGCAACTTAGCTGCGACTCGATGAACAGCTGCAACACCTGGGTATTTTACGACGACCTTCGTGAATGGTATCAAACTGGAAGCTACATCAACACGGAGAGCGGGTCTGATTCGTTTTACATACCCATCTAGCACCACGGATAATCATGTAATTGTCGACCTATCAAATGACCTCCAAAGATCATTCCACGGTGGTTCGGTATCGGTCTCCCCTGACGGTCGTGTGGGATTGGGTGGTACTTTCTTCCAGGTAAAATTTCATGGCATATCGGTTTGAGGATTATACTGAACATGAAGATCTAGAGTTACGGGACTGATAATTATACTGTCTATGGCTGTTACGACTTCCAGAACCCCAACTCTCCCCCATCTATTACGAATCTGGGCACATATCAATCTATTTCTGTCTCTAGCCCAAACACCATTGCCACCTCCACCAATGTAACCAATCTTAATTTTCCTTTCACGGAAAACACTCTTCCGATTCAAGCTGGTGCTCTTCTTTCTTTTAACAACTCAGAAGTGCTCGCTCGCTTTGGTGTTTCCTTCCACAGCACTAGCCAGGCTTGCGCCAATGCAGAGGAAGAAGTTCCAGACTGGGATTGGGATCGCGTCCAGGCCGAGTCAAGGAATAAATGGGAGGATGTGCTGAAACGACTGGAAGTAAATGTTAACACTGAGAATTCGACAGTTGTCGAGTTGCTCTACTCTTCTGTACGGTCATCATCACCCTGTTACTGAATTCATCGTTACTGAATTCATCGTTACTAACTAATTCCTTGCAAAAAAGTTATACCGCGCTTCACTCGTTCCTGCAAACTTAACCAGCGAAAATCCTTACTGGGAATCAGAGTTCCCATTCTACGATGCTTTATTTTGGTATGCGTGCCCCACTCAAATGCATATCAAGTACTAATTTGTTCAGTTCATGGGACACTTTCCGGACTGTCCATCCTCTGCTGTCCCTTCTCTATCCCAGGGAATGGGCAGAAATTGTTAATGCCTACATTGACGGATGGCGCAATACTGGTATGTATATTTCACACTGCCATTGGTAGTCGTTTCTAAGTATTCGCCGAGGCTACATTCCTGAGTGTCGGGCAAACACAAAGGCGTAAGTTACTATATACTACTCCATACAGTCCCCAGCCAACGACTTTGATTGATAGTGGTTATGTTCAAGGTGGAGGTGACGGAATGCCAATCTTGGGTGACTTTGCAGTCAAATATAGCTCACAAGCAAATGCACTTGGTGTCCCAATGGACAACTTGTATCAAGCCCTCGTTGATACCGCGGAAAATACGGTACACTATCCGCTCTCTCCATCGTGATTTCTCTATCTAATATGACTCAGCCTCCTGACTGGTATAGAGGTGACAGCCGTCTATATTGCTGATAACAAATATTTACGGGGAACCAAGTTGGCAGACAGAATACCGCTTGGAAGGCATTCGGTTATATTCCCACTGATTGGGTAGATCCATCTGGCTCGACTGGTTTGGCTACGAGGGAGGCTTCTCGAGCTTACGAAGTAGGTTGCATTTGATACTTATCCAATGTGGTTTGGTCATAAATTTTTCTTGTAGTATGCAGTAGGTGATTTTGCTGTTCGCCAGGCAGCAATCGCGCTGGGTAGACCTTCAGACGAGGCGAAAAAATACGCCAACCGGTCTATGAACTTTGTGAACATGTGGGATGCCAATCTGACGCATGATGGTTTTACTGGGTTTGCCCAGCGGCGATTTCCCGTTTGTCTTTCATTTCACACCCAACGTTCTGAATCGTGCTAAATGGCCCATAGAACGGGACCTTTGCTTTCAGCCCTCCGGACGCATGCTCGCCGGTTGATCCTAAACCTCACTCCTGCGCAAGAGGCGATGACAATGATACCGGATTCTATGAATGTACGGTTTATAATTTTCGTCACTTTGACCAGCACTTAGTATTTTAAAAAAGCTTCGTCATGGGAAATGAGTTTCTTTGCACCACATTCGATGGCCACTCTCATCAGGTTGATGGGTGGCAGTGAAACCTATATCAATCGCTTGTATGAGAACTATAACTTTGCTGCCCGAACATTCTATGCTCACAGGTAATGCAAGGAACCACTACTTTTCAAAGGGCTACTTCCAAGCGGGTAACGAACCGTCGTTCGAAATTCCATGGCTCTATCACTACGCCAACCGTCCTGATCTTAGTGCCCTCAGGATAAGAGAAGTGGTATCCAAGAACTTCAACACGGGTATTGGCGGGTACGTCCCCCCATGGATGTCCCTGTTGTGGTCATTCCTATAATGCAACCTCAGTTTACCAGGTAATGACGATTCCGGGGCAATGGCCGCATTGCTCGTATTCCACCTGCTGGGCTTGTATCCTGTGCCAGCATCTAATCAGTTGCTAATTGGTTCACCTTTCGTGTCGTCGTATACCTTGCACAATGACCTCCGGAATGTCTCAACAGAGTTTACTGTCAAAGGGTTCGACCCAAGCACGCTTACTAGCACTCCTCCATCCGGAAGTGGGTTATACGTCAAGCGCATCACGATTAATGGACACGAGAGTGATTCACTTTGTTGGATCACCTTTGAAGATGCTGTAGGTGGAGGAGAGGTTGTCATTGAAGTGGATGGAGATGCACAGGCTGCTGCAGAAAGAGGATGTGCGGGGAAATTACCTGATTCATTGGAGTCTGGGGGCTTCACTAGGAAGATGATTCTGTAGTCGGTCACATTGTACATCCAGCACAGTACCGCCCAGGTAGGACAGAACAATCAGGTTGGGGCATGTCTTTTGACTTGCAAGCATTAATGGGGTAGTGGTAACCTGGGTCGTTGCCATGTGTAGTGTTACACATTACTCGACCCGCCGGGGGTTCGATTCCCCTTAATGCACTCATTTTTGCATTGCATTAGACCATAATATTGATTGATAAGTTCGCTAGCTATAGACTACACCATACAATTTCTAAATCAATCCTTCTTATTAAGAGCAGCCGCCTTTGCTTGCAACTCTTCGCGACTCTAAACTCCTTTTTTCAGTAGTGTTCATAAAATCGCGCTGGAAACGTACCAATGGCTTCTCTAGACTGCTAGCCATCTCTTCAGAAGGAATGAATGGACCAGGGCTGTTGAACACAGCGCCTAATGGGTTTGATTTCAAACCTCCGCCAGTGCCAGCGCCAGGGTGTGCAGGGTCAAGATCTGCAGGGTCATTGGACTTCTACTCAAGCATTCAATCAATCAGAGTGAGGAAAATCTGAGTCATTGAAACCGCTTACTGCTGGATGAGGAAGAATAGTGAAGCTCTGCTCCTTCTCGTTGGACTTGGTGCCAGAGTTGGAAGTATTAGACGACATTGTGTGTGTGTGAGTTAGCTGAATGGTGTTGTGATAAGATGAGATGGCTTGATTTTTATATGAGTCGGCTAAGGCTGCGCAAACTGAAATTAGCCTGGGGGGCGAGTCACTCGTGTCGGATGGATCATTTCACCGTGTGACGTCATGTGGTGGTGTTTCATTACTGACTCCAATTGTTTGTGTTTGATGTCCACAAGCTTCACAGCTTTGTTGTGCCGGGTGGCCAAGAGTAAGTCTTTTCTAACTCCGAGTTCGACTCATTTAACAAATTACAGTAGAACTGCCATTGCAATGGGAAAGAAACAACAATCCAAGGCCTCGTCAGAGTCAGCTTCTCTCGTGCTTCCCCCTTCTATATACCTAGGACCCTGCTCAGCGGCCTCATCCAAATCATTTCTCACCACAAACTCAATAACCCACGTCTTGAGTATTGGTGCCAGTCCATCAGTAAAAGTCGATGGGGTGATATACCACCGTCTCTCTGTCAGCGATTCAGTGTCCTCCTCCATCACTAAAGTGACCGATGCAGCATGTGACATAATCGATGGTGCCATAGCAGCGAAGAAGGGCACAGGGAAAATCTTAGTCCACTGCGCTGCAGGCATCTCGCGTTCACCTATGGTTGTCACGACATACTTGATGAAGCGGCGCGGAATGACGCTCAAGGCGGCGCTAGGCCAGATCGTTCGTGTTCGCCCGCAGATATCGCCCAACGCAGGGTTCTTGCAACAGCTGAAGGATTTGGAAATGGAGTTGTTTGGTAGTATATCTCTAGAGGTGGAGGAGCTGCCAAAGCGAGAGAAGGACCGCCTGGCTCTGTTCGAGGAGACTACTGCCAAAGATGTCAAGAATTGAAGAGTCCAAAACTCAAGCCAAAACGATATTCCCCACACCACCCTGGGTATATGATATGCCGGTGCGAACGGTATGCCAACATCCGTCAAGAATCGCATGTGGTGTGGTTATACCGAGCTGCTAGTGAATCACCTGGAAAATTGCGAGCATCGCACTCCTGGATGTTGAGGCGTTCCCACATGTGTGGGGGGAGTCATCTGCTTCCTTCGTCTTGTAATACTGATGTACAATACTAGACAACAAGCAATCAGTAACTGCAGATGTTTTTCTTGACAGGACTAGGCACACCACGATAGTCAGATTGAACTAACACCACTGTAAGAAATATAGACACTGGAATCCCAAACTAGACATTTGGGTACATTGGCCGATAATAACAATCATTATAATAAGACTGACTACAAGTCAAGTAAGTGAAGGGAATAATGAGAACAATGGTATGCTTAGTATTCAGCCAGCTGTGACCGTTTTTACTAAGACTGGTTCGGTCTCAAAAGGAGCATGACGTATTCTGGGATTGCGGTGCTGAAAAGGTTGACAAGATTATTGCCCAACACATGTCTTTAGCTTCAGGAGAAATCTTACCTACATTCTAACCATCAACGGAAATAACAGTGGAAATGCACCATGGTCCAGAAATCTACAGAAATGCACTCGACGTCGCTGGATATATCAGTGGTCCAAACGCAGACTCAAAACTACTCAGGCCACCTGGTCTCCAAGTAAGAAAGCCACCATTAGGAGTCAATCTATTTGCTGATGATATAATAGAATTGTCAACTTTACGACAGCGTTTCCAGTCGATGTGAAGCCCATGGGATGCCCTCGACAGACTAGAAACGCAGCTAAGCGGTAGCGCAATGTATCTAGAAGGGGAACACAATGTCTCTCCTTCAAGTTCTAGCCATAATGCTACGGGAACCAGGCCCTGTGTCCCTAGGCCATCAACCGGCATCAAGACTATCCTGGCCCATTTTTGCGTTAGGACATCCATTGAGATCAGAAGCAGCAAACAATGATATAAGACAACAACGATTACGGCCGAAATCAATGACCGTTATGTCAGGAGTGCAAGCTGGAGTACTGCCCCATGAGCAAACAGCTACTCAGATATCAACCACTCTGGATTCCTTGTCACGCAATCCAAACAATATTGGGACTCTTGAGAGCTCCAGAATCCTGTCCCTTGATCAATGCGCTGTGGGACTGGTTTTGAGATTTGGGTTCGAAACGTGTTATGAAACTTTAGGATAAGATATGAGTAATATTAGCCATGAAAAAGACTGGAATCTCAGCGTGGTTGGTTGTCACTGCTGTCAACTCTATCAAACTCTTCCTAGCTTCATGAAGGCTCGAGGTCGTAAAAACTATTTTTTCTTTACAGTATATCATGAGAGGTTGAGGGGTGAAGATTAGGGACAAGCTGAAAGTTTTTCCTGCACAGTATGAACATCAACAAAACTGGCAAAACATTAAGTAACATTTGATAACATTATATAAGTTTTCAATGGCATCATAATCTTTCAAGGCATTATAGAACATTTTAAATTGGGGTAACGCTATGCTTTTCTTAGAATGTATTGTAAGGTATTCGAGACGACTTCAACTTTTTTTTGGCCGGGGGATGGTGTAGGACGATCAGACGACACTAACAAGGACAAACAAATGAACTACTTACAGAACATTGAAGCATCTCAGGCTCATCTGACATGGCAACCTTTTTCTTCTCTCTCTCTCATTTGGTTTTCCCTCACTTATGTACTGTCTCACCTGAGTCCCCTGTCATGAGTCATTGCATGTGCATATACCTGTTGAGAAGACTGGCTCCCAAAGGGAGTTGCCCTGTTATGCCCTCCAAACCTCTAGCGCTCAAGGTTCAACCCCTAAGCACCTTTGGCCCCTATTTTCGATGTTTTGATGTTCTCTTGTTTATCTTTGCTTATCTACTTATGAATATTGACCACATACTGACTTGGACAGTTGTTTCATCCATAGTCATGCATTCTGACTACTACCTCAGGGTACTCTGGTCCCCAGGTCTCCTTATTCACTGCCTTACTAACATCCTTACTCATGCTACA